>JAOEGS010002055.1:0-22796 GCA_025447755.1 Corythornis vintsioides | reverse complement strand
TAATATAGAAATTTATAATTAATATTTAAATAACATACATATTCTTTTATTCCTTAGCACTTTACATCAGTAAATGTTAGAATATTTTACAAAGGGAATATGTGAAATAATCATTATTAGACCAAAACTGGAAACAGAATAAATTAGAGTTTTCTGCCAGGGTAACATTTGCTCCTTATGATTTTTCCCTTACACTCATTTCAGAAGACAAAAGCTTTCCTTACTAATGGTGTTGTTTTTCTGTTGGATTGTGCTGGGTGTTTTTTTAAGCAGAGGGTAATATTTGTTTCTTGCAGAGTTCACACATGGGGATATTTTGATACTTTCATTTTCACAGCTCAGCTGATACTGGGCATCTTGCCACTTATAAATATAGCTGGCAAACAATTAACCTGTTATTACACAAAGGATTACCAGTGTCTGAAAAGTTAAAAGAGAAAATAAAAAATGTTATGCTAGTAAACTGAATATATATTAATTCCTACCAACAGCACATAAAATATACATCAGTTAAGACAGATATCCAATAACACTGTGGAAGATAAGAATTTCTTTGTATTGGAAAACAATAGGTATCTAAACTGCTATCATTATTTGAATCTTTAGACTCATAAAAGCAGGTGCAAGTCTAACTGAAAATAAAGATGCAGTACTTAGAAAGAGTTCATTTGTGAAATAGTAACTCTTTTGAAAGATGTCATTGAATGCTGCAAGAGATGTGCATAGTTTAGGTCTCAGTGATCTTGATATGAAATGACATGAGCTGGGCACAAAACCAATAACTGTATGGGTTTTGCCATTGTTCTGATCACAATCTTTTGGAGAAATAGGGCCACAAGTATATTTAGGAATTAGGGTGGGTTTTTTTATGTAATTAAATACTTTTAAAAATAGATATTTTCTTAAAAAAAAAAATACGAATTTTGATTCTTGACACAGGCACTAGTGAAAATATCACAGTAACTTGTTTCTCTTTAGTTTGTAAACCTCAGGCATCAGTGACAGTGTTCTAACATGAACGTGGAATATCCATTATTAGAGGTGAGAAGTGCAAGACACTTCTTCAGTCTCTGTGTTCTCTGCCAGAATACCAAGCAAATCTTCCCACTGCAGTTAGCAAGACAGTATTTTTGTGATCTTCACAGCAATTTTTCAAAACCAAGATAAGCTGTCATGTAATAACAACAGTGACGCACAATATGACAACAGGCAGCCTCCAGGTGAAGAGTTTTTGTAGCATTACAGTCTCCTACACTAATCAGTTCTTTTAAAATACCAAGATAGAAATGAAGCTGAGGAGGAATATGTAAACCAGCATGCGGATAGCCACATGGTGGAAAAAAATACCATTAAGAGGTAGAAAAACGCTGGAAACAGCTTCGTGGAGATAATAAAATTGCTAAAGAGCATTTACTGTTAATAGCCTGTGTTTTTCATGACACTAATGGATGCTTAATTATTTTTAATTGAAACATATGTCACAGTTAGCAATATTTTATGCTTCCGCTGATGTAAAGCTATTGTTCAAATGCAAGTTGCAATCAGTTCTCAAACAATGCTCTCTTTGTCAGCAATGCAGAAGCAGAATGATTTTTATTTCTTCTCTTGGAAGATTTGTACCCTGGAAAGTCCACAGTTCCCCTCTGTACTTGCAGGTGGTCAGTTAAATACTCCCATCTGGTTATATTATTTTTTTTTCTGGTTATACTTTTTTATTCTAAAAAAGACAAAAACAAAAAAACCAAACCCAACAGCCCAAAACAACCAATCAACTAGAGGTTATTGCATGAGCATCAGGACTAATAAAGCTCAGTTTCATATGGATTTGTGCCCTCTGTCTTTATACTGCAGTAACCCAGCAATCACCTCTTTGTCCCATATGGTCTCATTTCCTCCTTCCATTTCCCCTGTGATTTCATTTCTTTCCCCCTCCCCGACCCTACAGCACTTTTTCTTGTCATTTGCCCTCTCTTTTTTTTCCCCCTGATTTGCCCCTTCACCTGCACTGTTTTTCTGCCTTGAATAAGCTGCAGTTGCCTTGGAGCAGCACTTATGCTAATTAGCTCACATTACTATTTTGCATATTCCATGGAGTCAAAAATATTAATGAGATGATCCTTATCCATAGCTCTGCTCCACAAGTATGGGCTATTGTTCCTACAATATATATATGAAAGTTGGTCTTGTTTATCCTTGGTTGGTCATAGCCTGGTCAAGCTTATCCTTAGTTAATTCTCAGTTTCACTTCTCCTTTGCTGACTATTAATTTGTTCTTTTTCTGGCTGTAGTGTTTGTTCAGAGCAGCTGTTGTCTCATTGACAGGGGTTGTCAGAGCGTAGCCAACTCTCATTATTTTATCACAAGCCTTGTGATATTTGATAGTTCCCTTGCAACTACAGTTCCTGGGTCCAGGTGATGAGGATTACTTGATAAATTCTCCTTTTGCTTATTAGAAAGAGTTCATGGCTCAATACACTAGAAAACTGAAAAATGTGATGGCAGGACTGAAAATGTTCAAAACAGGGTGAAAATAAAAGCTTATGTATTTGTTTAAAAAGTCCAATTATGTTAAAGCATCTGTACCCTGTGATGTCATGGGGTCTGTCTCAGGTTTCTGTAGAAGCTACAGACCATTTCCCCTAATGGCAAGGAGGCTGGGAAAAGGCTGACATTTTCTGAATTTACAAATTCAAACTCTGCTAGAGCACCTAGAAAAAAAATATGTAATTGGAATTATAATCACATGTGATGTGCTTTAATGCAGGGAACAGTGTACTTTTCACTCCTGTCGTTTCTGTATTTGATTCTTCCTTCCTTTTCTTTCAAGAAGTGGCCATGAAAGCAGGATAGGATTTTCTTTTAGCATCCAGAAGATACACAGAACTAGAGGAAAACAATAATGTTTACTGAAAGATTGTTAAAATCTTCTTAGTACTTCAGCTTGCAATAACTCTTGTTCATGCATTATTAAAAAGAGCATCTTGTAGTGCTATTAAAATCATAAACATCCTGCTTTGTCTTTATGTGTTCTTACAGAAAAATGAATTTAATTTGGCATAGTCTGAAGAGAAATTGAAATTTGTGCTTAGTGGAATTCAGCTAACACAAAGTAGAAAACATTCCTTTACTTGAAATAAGAGTAGCAATATTTTATGTTGACCTTTCCTTCCAGTGAGGTTCTTTGCCATTTCATCAACAATTACAAACGATTATGTTAATGGATTTGATTAGAATAATGAATGAGAGGTGAAAATTACTACCTCAGATGCCCACATGCTAATACAATGCTATAGATTATTTATAGAACAGAGAATCATTCCACTCACATTTTTGCTTTATTGCTGTTCAATCCATCAGGTGCAATGCCTTTTTAAACTACAGTCCCTGATGTTGAGAAGATGCAATCATCATAGATTCAAAACAATCTCTGTCACTTATAGAGGTCTTTAGTCCAATCCCCTGCTCAGAGCTAGATCAAATTGCTCAGGGCCATGTTGAGTTTTGAAAGCTCCAAGGGTGGAAATTCCACCATTACTCTGAGCAATCTGGTTGAGTTTTTACCACCTTTACATGAAAAATATTTTCGTTATCTTGAGTCAGAAATATCCCATGTTCAACCTTTTTGTCCACTGCCTGTTGCCCTTCCACTGTGCACTCTTGAGAGGTGTCTGTCTGCATATTTTCTTCACCTTCCATGACACAACAGGAGGTAAGATTTCTTTCTCATTTGCCAGTTGAGCAAACAGAGCTCTTACAGCTTCTCCTCGTATGTCTTTTTGCTTCAGCCCCACTTTCCTCCACTGGGCTTGCTCCAGTATGTCCATGTCTCCTGGGAAACCCAGAACAAGATGCATACTCCAGATGTGCTCTCAGAAATACCAAATGGAGAGGAAAAAACCCTTGCCCTTCTGGCTAACCATAATACAGCCCTGGATGTTGCTGACATTGCAGCAAGGGCATATTGCTGTCATCCACCAGGACCCACAGGTCTATATTGGAAAAGCCCCTTTCCATAGAGCCAGCCCTCAGCCTGTTCCATTTCCCGGGGCTGTTCCAACCTAAGTGCATGTCCTGAACTTCAAGGTTCCCATCAGCCCATTTCTCCATCCTTTCTGTTCCTCTCAGTGGCAGCCCTGCTCTCCAGAGACTGGACTGATCCCAACAATTAGATATTATCTGCAAACTCATGTGAGAGTTGGCATTAAAAAAATATTATTAGGTAATATACTTTCAGTGATATTTCACGTGAGTTCAAAGTGTTCCATTACAATAAACTGGTCTTATATATGATATTTGACATCAGGCATTATGTTTCAGAAGCAAAGCTCATATTCAGATCTGATAAATCTCTTTGCTCCAAAGTTAAGCCTGTCTTGAAAAACCAACGGGCACCAGTTGAGTTTCTGTTAAAGTTATACTTTATGGTGAATAAAATAGTCACATGCTAGAAATCAGGTAAGGAAAAGGTCAACTAAGCCTGGCCCTCATTAGTCTACTGTTTTTCCTAGAGTGTATTTGATTTGGTTTGGCCAATCCATTTTAAAGTGATGAAAGATGCTGAAAGTTTTGCCTGAGCAACATCATTAGTATAAAGGAACTGACTTTGTGACACTGAAATCTCTGAGAGGCCAGCAGCTGTATGAATGCAAGAATCAAAATTTCTCTCCTAGTTCCCGAATAGAAGGTGAAGGACAAGCCTTGAAAAATGTGCAGCCAGAAAAAAAGAAAAAAAAAAAAAGCAAGCAGCCCCAGGAGCTTCCTGTTTAGTGGATTGTGATCATCTTCAGTTGTAACAGGAAGTATCTGATAAATAATCAGAGCATGACAAGTAAACTAGCTGGGACTGGTGTGTACAAATCTGATCAGTGATGCTCAAGAGAAATGTGTGGGAATGGGAGAAAAATGCACAGAGCCTCCTATGTGCCTGGAGGCTTCAAGAGCCTGGATTATTTAGCTTGGTAAAATTAAGGTGTAAAGGGGATATTCTTCTGTGTAATTAATTACATAAAAAGTGCAAGCATTGTTGTTCTTCCAGCTAGAAGTACACATAATATCAGATATAAACAAATGAAAACAGCAGTATGTTCCTAATCATTGTCAGTTATTTCATAAACTGTAGTTAATAGCCCCCAAGAGGGCTAGCAAAGGGCTTAAGAGGGATTGTGAAAGATTGGATTTTTAAAAAATATTTTAATGCTATACTTATACTCAATACATTTTCAAAAGAAAATCCCCACATTAAGCAGATTTACTGCTGGCAGCAGCTCGGTTCCTCCACGACAAAGGAGCAAAAAGTATCTGCAATTACCAGCTGTGTCAGCCAGTCGGTGGCTAATCACCTTGAGCCAAAACAGCCAAATGTGCAGCGAAGCTGCTGCTGACAGTATGAGGAGTTGCCTCTTTCTGGCTAGATGAGTTGGTCTCAGGGGAGGTTACACAGATACAGGTGACCTCAAAAAAACAAAACAAAAACAAATGTAATGCTTACAATGAACCTGTTTCCTGAGAAATCCCTCCATTAGTAAGGGAGGAAAGAGGCATTAACTGATTGGAAATTAAGTTTCATAAATGGATTATTGGTAGACATCAGATGCTGGGCACAGTTATAAAACAACTTCCTTGGAAGATTCTGATGATTTCTGTATGGTCAGTAACGCAGTATTCACTGACATACATAGACAAGTAGAATGGCCTGTTATTCAAGTAAGCAGTGGAATGACAGAACTGGTTCAGTATTTCAGATTTTATGTGGTAGTCAAGATGGAAAAGAGGCCATTTGTTTGGCTTTGCTATCCATCTACCTGCATCCAATAACATCTTGAATTAGCAATTAATGTATAAGCAACATTAGTGTAATGAAAAACTTTCACCCTTGTGTAACATGCTGGGCTGCATCACAATTCTTGTTCTGTACAGTTTTTGCCTTTTCATTTTTCACAAAGACACGTTGTCATTATTTTCCATTCCTCTCTCCAAGGAGCATCTCACTGCCAATGCAGCTCAGTGCAGCCACCTTTACTGGCACTTCTGTGGTTCCACAGCCAGCCAATTCAAGAAGTTTGTCTGTACGGTCATGAATGTGACTGGTTGCTTAGACAGAAATTTTACCAATTTTAACTCCCCTGAAACTAAGATGAAGCTTAATTTTACAGATTGGGTTTTGTAGATGAGGAGTTGAACAGATTACCAGAAATAAAAAGGTTGAGTCAGAAACACTGGGAAGCTAGAGACCATAAAAAAGGACAGAGGCATTACTCTGAGATGCCTCAAAACAAGACAGAGTGAACAATGAAACAACAGGGTCAGCTTCAGATGTGACATGGATTACTTCAGTCAGTTACATTTTGATCAAAGCACAGGGCAGATGCTGCACTTCTATAGATGGGAGCCTGCCATGGAGTAACTAAACTTCATGGTCTTCATTTTCAGTTTAGACTCTTGGTTTTGCAGCATTATCACATGAGGACTGCAGATTTCAATCCTCTTTATCTAACACCTATTCTCAGTTATTTCTGTTAAAATGTCATAATCAGCTTTTTTTTTTTTTTTTTTTGTAATAAATGCATCATGTGAGACACAGGAGACCTACATCCTACTGAAGGAGAGTATTTTTCATTTTTCACCTCAAAGCCCTTTACAAACTCTCATTAATTTAAATTCCTTCCACACCCGTGCTGAATAACATAACACAAATGGAATGTCACACTCGAGATCTCTGTGTATATCACTTGGTGCTCAGCGTAGGAGTGAGCCAGATCCCACTGTGCATTAAATTTCTGTGAAAGATTTCTGACAGCCCCATGTGCAGAACTGTCATACTGCATTTGTTCTTTAGAAAAAGACGTTGTCCAGATAGATGCTACAGAGAGGTGTCAGGAACAAAATGGGGCTCTCCCAGAATCCTGACTGTGGGAGCTTTGGGGACTGGAAATGGATTTTTTTTGGCATGGTACTTTCCATGCTGAAAAACAAACTGATGTTCAGCTAGTCCCCACTCTCCTTACCTCTAATAAACTCTCTCTTTCAAGCTGCTTTCTACAGCAACTTTTGAATTGGTTCACATTGAAGCCAATTTCCCTGTCTTGTTCTCTCTCTAAGCCAGGGAGAGTAGGAGGGGAACACAGTCTGCCACGGTGTAGTAAGATTTCCAGAGCACATTAATAAGTGGAGCACTCACCTGAGACCTTCATGGGGTTTTAGATCTTCACATTTAAGTTGGGTGTTGCCACTCACGTTCACCTCAGTCTTGAGGATGTTTCTGAAGCAGAACCAGCTGTGGTCTTTGCTCCACAGCCTAAGAAAAAATGCAGTCTGGATCCCTACAACTGCACTTTGACCAAGGAACAGCAGTTCAGACTGGTTTTCTGGGAGATGAAGCAGGCTAGTAAGGGGAGCACCTACCACCTGGAAGGTAGAGCTGCAGCTTTCCCCCACATCTGCTTAGCTGCTAGCTCTGGTTGTCAAACGAGAACTCACCCTACAGCTTGTGCACCTTTATCTGCTGGAGACAGCCATTATTAAGAAATCCTTTTGTGAGCAACGTACAAAGGCTCTGGAGTCTTTCAGTGCTCAGTAGGCCACAGTTTTGGGAAACCATGTTATCAAATATTGGTAGGTAGGATGGACTTCTGGATCAGAAGTGGACAACATGCCCAGGGCATGATTCAATGGGGACAAACTGAAATATGATTGTTTCTTTGAAATATGGAGGTAAAGAAAGATCCTGGGAATGTGCTAATCAATGTAAATGTAATGAATTGAAACATTATTGAAATTTTGAATAAACCTGTTTCAGGAAAAAAATGTAGTAAAACTTGAATGTCTTACTTCACCCCAAATAAAGCAGAGTTCAATTAAGTTCACAGTTACTGCTCCCTTACAAATTACACTCACATGATTTATATGCAGACATGAGTTTCAACATGTGAAGTTTCTTCCCCATTGCCTCCTGCTCAATGTGGAGATTTGTGGAGATTTTTACACTGTCAAGAGTAAGGTATTCAGCTCACTGAAAACACCTCACTTCCTTTAGTCATTAATGCCTTTCAGGATTTGGTATCCTGTCTTTACTTTGCTTTATATACTCCCTGACATCTATCTGTATCCAATATGCTTTCCCTGTTGAGAGCTGTTCAGACTTGTAACTCTTCACACTTGGAAAAGTTTGACAGTACCTAGGCTGAATGCATGTTAAACAATACACATTTTCTGTGTAGATATCAGGTGCTGTAACTTCTAGATTTTTCACGGTGCAGAGCTGGAATACAGACATATTTTTCTAACTGTAATGCTTTACTCCAAGAGATTCTATGTGGAGGCGGGGCCTTATGTCAGTCATAACATGCCCTGCCAGCGAGCTTTGCAGGCAGAACCTGATAGTGTATTTAATCCTTCATACCCATTCTTGTGATCCATACATACTAAACTAGCTTTAAAATGATAGAAGGGGCTTAAGTGTTGCAAGACAACCTTAGAACAACTGTGAAGTTAGTCAGAGTATCAAGTATGTTTTTATACCCCACTTTAAGTAATCAACCCTCCCCTACATTCAATACGTGCTGCTTTCATTCAAAGCAACAGTTCCTGCAGTGTCAACTTCCTGCTGAGGCAAGTTTGGAGTTGTTCCTGCGTGTTACAGCTCTGGGGAGGGAGGCCAGTTTCCCACGACGATTCCCTTGGGCTCCAGACCCGACGATGCAGACACGGCGAGTCCCGGCACCTGCTCGGGAACCGCCGGCCGGTCCCCGTCCTTCTCGGGCACCACGCGGCTGCTGCAACCTGTGGCCGTACGAAGGCTCCTCTGTTGACAGTCCCTAGTTGATCTTTGTGGGAACATCCTGACACACAAATCGGAGATTAGGGCATTGTAACGATAAGAAACCCCGAAGCTGAGAAGCCTCTTCGCTCCTGCCGCCGGTTTGCTCGACCGTGCCTCGCTGCATCATCATCTCCAGTCAGGCAGCTGGAACTGACAGAATGCTACTTACGTTGCGAATTACGTTTCACTGTGCTCCTTTAACGTAAACCAAGCAAACCAAACAGCCAAACAAAAACCCAAACAACTTCCTTGCCTGTTTATATTTTACATTCCCAAACACAGTTCCTTACGGACAGCCAGAGGGACACTGCGCCGCAAGCTCACTCCTTAAGATCCCGCTTCCCCGCTATCGAAACTTTTCTAGCCTCTTTTCTCGGAGCAGCCGCAAGAAAACAAAATCAATCAATCAATCAAACAAACCACCCGCATATTTCCGAACTTCTACACGGGCAGTTCCGGGTCCCCGGGCGGAATCCGCAACTTTCTCTCAGGCGCGGCGCGGGCAGCCTGGCGAAGGCCCCGCAGTTAAGGGCGGTCTCGGGACCGCCTCTTCCCTTTCGCCCCAAGCCGCCATTTTGTAGGTACACGCGGGGAGGTTCGCCGCGCGCTGACCGCCGGCCTCAGGTGCTTCCGCGGTTCCGGGTGGCAGCGGGAAGGTGGCCGGGTGGGCCGCGGGCGGCTGCCGGCCGTCGACTTCGGCTGGAGATGGCGCGGCCTTGCTGGGGCGGGGAGCCGAGGCAGCAAGGAGGCCGCAGTTTGCAGGCCGCGCTATGCGAGGGATGCTGCTCAGAGGTGGAGGGAGGAAAGGAGGCGGCCCGGGCCAGCGGCGGGTGCAGATGCGGAGAAATGGGGCTCCGCCGAGGCGGCGGCACATAGCTGCGCATCCCGTTAGCCCCGCGGCCGCCAGCGGCGTGTGGCGGAGTGGGGAGCGGCTCTGCGCTGCCTGCGCGGCTGCGGCCTTTCCGCGAGTTAGGCCCCGGAGTGGGAACCGCCGGGTGCAGGGGGAGCTGGGGCTTCTCGGAACGTGCTTGGTGGCTGGAGATACTGTCCGTCTGCGGAGTGTGTGCCCCTTATATGTTCCATAAAATTGTGTCTGATAAAAGCTGGTAGTGGAGATCTTGAGTTTTGGATGAGGCTGAGGGAACTGGGCTTAGTCGGCCTGTGGTGGAGGAGTGTTTGGGGGTCACCCTGCAGCGACATGATGAAGATGATGGGTCTTGGTGTTTGACAGGGGTACGTGTCAGGAGCCAGAGACAACTGACATTTTTCATCATGAGAACAGCCAGGCCTCCAAAAAAGCTGCCCAGGGAGGCTTCTCAGTGCTCAACTTCCATCTTTGAAGGGATTCACGACCTGACTGAACAAACTGAGCAATCTGGTCTGATGTCAGAGTAGGCCTTGCTTGAAGCAGGAGGTTGAGCTAGGTGACTTGCTAGTATCCATTCTAACCTGAGTTACCCCGTGGTCTTGTAAACTACTTCTACTGCTGTAATAGTCAAAGCTTATTGCTTGAAATGACCCAGCACTTTGAAAGTGGTGTCATTGTAAATAGGCTTAAATGATTTTCTGGAATGTCTGAAAATTTCCATTAGTCGAATTCTTAGCTAATGAACTAGTAGTTCTTAATAATTTATATAATTTCTTACAGTAATCAGCCAAAATGACAAACACAAAGGGAAAGAGGAGGGGGACACGTTACATGTTCTCCAGGCCATTTCGCAAGCATGGTGAGTATCCTTTGTTGTAGGAACACTGCATTAAGTTACTATCTGTTGGATGTCAATAGTTCCCCAAGCACCATTTGTAAAACAGTGGCTTTTGTCAAAGTATTTCTGACAACTTGTTCTGAAAACTGTAAGATGATGTACAAGTAAACTCTCAGCTCTTGCTGCTCGTGCACTGCTATTCTGATTTTTTCACCTTCAAACACTCACAGAATTATTGTTACTGCTGAGAAGCAAATATTTTAACAAATTAATTAAAATATATGGGGTTTTTTCCTGTTAGCAATAAGCAGTGTTAACCGATGAGTTCCCAATGAAGTACTAAATAGTTTAATGCCTTTTCAATTTCTGAATTAAGAACAATATTAGAGCTAATTTTTACTAAATTAGCTGTTGTTTTTTTAAATTGGGAGCACGTGAAAACGTAGTCACTGTGTTAAAAAAAATGATTACTCAGTTTTATGCTTTTGAAATCAAATTAAGAAAATTGTATCAAGTGTATGATCTGTATCCCAACCCTATTTTGTGTGTGTGTGTATGAAATTGTGGGCTTCATAAGTGTCCAAATTTGTATCTTACCAGGAGTTGTCCCTCTGGCTACCTACATGCGCATCTACAAGAAGGGCGATATAGTTGATATTAAGGTACTTTTGGTGATGCTACCTAATTAAAAGCTCAGGCAATGTAATAGTGTAATCCTTTTCAGCCTCCTGTTTGGTTTTAAGGTAGTCTTTTTCTCATGTCTTGGGTTGTGTGTGTCAACACAAGTACCTGCTGCTTGTCTTTGAAGCAATACTGGAATGGCAGTGCTACTGAACCAATAGTATCATTTCAGTGTCATGTGCTGTTTTATGTGGATTTTTCTATGTATACATATTTAAAAAATAATATATTTGTCTGTGGTTTGTAATGGTGTGCTCAGCTAAAATGAGTGAAAGATCCTGTATCTAATACAAGGGTTGCTCTGTGGTGCCTACTAGCACCACTCATAGGAAGTCCAGCTGTCATTTTAGTAGATGTTCTGTTTTGCCTGACTCACACCTGCTGCTCAGAAGAGCCATAGGTTCTGGTGGTGTAGCTAACAGTTGTGTTATGTGTCTGTGCATTGTTGTAGGACTACACTTAAGTATGAACCCATCACTTGGTATTTTCTAGAACTTGTCCTTTGACAACAGTTTCATTTGAAATTTTTCATAAGTCACTCTGAAGG
This sequence comes from Corythornis vintsioides, assembly GCA_025447755.1. NCBI lineage: Eukaryota > Metazoa > Chordata > Aves > Coraciiformes > Alcedinidae > Corythornis > Corythornis vintsioides. Next base: position 11,044 of record JAOEGS010002055.1, on the reverse strand, counting down.
TGGTGTAGGATTTGCTTGTTTATTGTTTGACCCTTGGAGAACTGCACTGTTCAGAGTTAACACTTCTTGACATGCTGGAGCTTGATGATGATTGTTTCCTGTGATTGCTGGCTGAAAGCAAAGTGATCAGTCATTTCACCGACACTGAAAGCAACCAGAATTGTCAAAGCAAAATTTTATATTCTTCAGATACAAAGTGCAGGGTTAGAAATTCTAATGTACCAATAAAACATGAGTATTTTGAAATCAATCTCAAGTATGAAAATGTGTACTTTAAGGAGTATTTGAAAGAAAAGTCCTTGATTGTTGTTTGCTTGGCTTTATGATTGTTGATTTGTTTTTTTCTCAAGTTAAAAGTTCACACTTCATTCTTCTTTTACCTCTTTTAACAGGGTATGGGTACTGTTCAAAAAGGTATGCCCCACAAATGTTACCATGGCAAGACTGGAAGAGTATATAATGTTACTCAACATGCTGTGGGCATTATTGTTAACAAGCAAGTTAAGTAAGTAATGAGATTCCATGTATTGAAACTCTGTATTTGGGAAAGTTCATCTGTAATTGCACCCTCCTTTCACTTTGCCAGTTAGACAGTTAATTGTCTTGATTGGTCATTCAAGGTGGGTAAAGTGTATCTCCTTTTTATAACCCAAGCAAATGGTGCTCATTTGACTTGGATCCTGTCAGAGGAAACAGTTTTTATGAGCTGCACTTAAAGCTGAGTTATCTAATGGGTTTTTTCAGCGAACTTTTTACACTGATACTAAAGGCCTTTTAAAATACTGTTTTGTAGCTGGATTTTGTCAGTTTAGTCAGAAAAGGTCAAGGTGGGTTTTTTTTCCTAGGAACTGTACTGGAGCACTGGAGTGATAATATTATTATTTGTATGCTACAAGGTTAAAATTACGTGTTCTTCACAATCTTAAGTCAAAATTGCTGGCACATGGTTATAAGTTAAGATTTCAATTGCACAAGCTATATCTGATTTTCATTTGCAGCAGTGTATTTTGAGTGTTTACACTTATAAGACAAATTACCTGTAATTGAGCTTAAGGAGTTATATAAGGGCTGTAAAACTTTGGAATATCCTTTTTCAAGTGCAGTAAAAACTGATTCCCTTTCTTAGGGGCAAGATTCTTGCCAAGAGGATTAATGTGCGTATCGAGCATATTAAACATTCCAAGAGCAGAGACAGCTTTCTGCAGCGTGTGAAGGAAAATGAAAGGAAGAAAAAGGAAGCAAAGGAAAAAGGCATTTGGGTTCAACTGAAACGTCAGGTAATGTTTTTATTGTAGTTGACACATTGTTGATTCACATCACTAAAAAGACAGCCAGAACCAAACCACTTAGCAGACTGTTGCTTTCCAAAACAACACTGTCATTCTAGAAACTCAGCTCTTTCTGTCTGTGCAAAACAAATCTAAAAAAAACCCCACCCCACATGAATGAAGGAAGCTGTTTACAGCATGGTGAAAAATCCAGGTCTCTGGCAGATTGTGTTGGAGGTGTCTGGTGCCACCAGCCTCACTTTGGTTCATAATCCTTTTGCAGGAGGTTACTTGTTTGTTAGGCAGGATTAAGGGTTGCCTGTGAGCTGTCTGATCTCTTAGGTGTCTGTCCAGAACTGTGTGGTTCCTGGATGGAAATTGTAACCTTGCCTGTGAACAAGGGGACAAGCTCTTTTGCTGCTGCTCTGCAGAGAAGCTCTGGCTGGTTTCTAGGATCAGTGTAGCCTTTGGTTTAGTTGAATTTAGCCACCACACTTTTTGTTGTAACCCTTTAAGAAAAGAATTAATAATTAGACCTTCAAGAGGTGACAGTGGCTGTTGCTACTAGCATGCTGGGGTATGTTGCTTCATGATATCTTGCATTAGTAAGTTGCAGAAGGTAAAGTGTGGTTTGTTTTTTTTTTCATTTAGCAATGGAAGTCAAACATTTTCTAGCAGATTATTTTCTTACTGCTACTCTTAGACTAAAATTTTAAAGAGGCCAGGAATAGTGAAATTGCTGTAGTGATCATATAATAATTTATTAAATGGTTGTCAAGATTAATTTTCTGTGAGGCTGCTTTTGAGTTTGAGTAGTGAGAGTTTTATTTTTCGTTCTGTTTTGTTTACAGCCTGCTCCACCAAGAGAAGCTCACTTCGTGAGAACTAATGGCAAGGATCCAGAGCTGCTGGAGCCAATACCCTATGAATTCATGGCATAATGCACATTAAAAAAAATAAAGATCTCATTTTGGACAACTGTATGTGATTGTGACTGATTCCTTTAGTTTTTTAAGAAAGATGCTTTATGAAAACCTGTTCTTGTATTGAAGTTTATTTAACTTGTCTTACATGGTACTTGGGTCATTTAAATTGTCTGCAGCTTTTGCTGATCAGTTTTGTCATTTGTATAGACCATGAATCCTTGAAACACTGCCATTTGCTAATGCTTAGTGGTGATCATGAGGTAATAGGAGAGGATATGGAATATTCCACCAGCAAACTAAAAAAATTGTACAGTGTCACTGGAATGTTTAATTTTCTTTGTGGGAAGAGATAACGGGCTTCAGATTTCATTGACACAAGGTTTTGGCTGAGGGGCCTCAGTAATAACAAAATATATTAGAACCAGTGTTCTGAGAGCAACCTCCTGAGAGGTACCTGGCCAGATTTTGGTGTTTCACCACTGTAACCTGCAAAATGGACTGATAATTTGTACTGTGTTTTGACACCATATGTATGGGTCATGGAGTGTACCACCATCTCCTGAGGGTTGGTGAGCCTTAATGTTCAGTGTTGTACCCTTAGCTTTTATGATTAAGTGGGATTTTCTCAGAGCAGCTTGATCTTAGACCTTCTGCAGCTTCTTTGGCTTGTCAGTTTCTGCAGCGATTTCTAATCCATACTTGTAGAATGGTAAGGGTTGGAAGGGACCTCTGGAGATGGAGTTAAACCCCCCTGCCAGAGCACTTGGCTCACAAGCATCATTTTCCATTAAGCTTTGTGCCTGAAGGGATGGAGCAGGAGGCTTTAGCAAGTATGATCTTTGGTGATGGTATTTCACATTTTCTTCTGAATGCTTGTGTAAGTCATCTTGGTTCTGGGTGTGGTTTGTACTTGCTTGACAACACTACAATGGATTAGCTGTAGCATCATGATGAAATGGCTAAGTGCTGGGTAGTTTTTTTTTAAAATTTGCTTATAACAATTTGGAATATTAAGACTGGACATCATACAGTGACCTGATGTAAGAGCTGTGCTTCCAGACACACTCTGCACTGCAACAGTTTTCAGTCTTGGTGTTTTTAAGGTTGCTATGCTGACAGTAGATACTCACAAATGCATATTTGGAAGCTGTGTGTGGTCTGGAAGGAGGAGGGGGGAATGCTTTTCTTGGTCAGGGTTCCCAGAAATGACTGAAAATGAAACAGGGCTTGTACAGGAAGAGAGTAAAAAACCCAAAAAAGGCTAATATTTGAAAACAGGACAAAATAACTAAGAATTATCCTCTCTGTGGTTTATAGACACTACCTGTTAGTTGCTTTCAGTGCAGTGGTGGTTTTCCTGCTAATCTCAAGTTTGCAAAAGCACAGTTCAGATATTTAAAGACCTCAGTATCTGCTGTTGAAATTCGCTTCCCATGTGCTTAGCTGTCCTGGTTTTACACTATTCTGACAAAGGGGGGAGAGACCTGTGAATTGAGAAAAGCTGTTGGGAAGCTGCCTGTCAGGACATCTTCAGCCATGGAAGTGGAGTCTAAACTGAAATACACCCTTCCTTGGTAGGAGAGTTTTAGAACTTGCAGAAGATTGGGGGTGTGAGGGGATTGATTTTGGCAGTTGAGCCTCTCTGGGTGAAGGAACCCAGTTTCCTGATGGCGTTAAGTTAAGAAGCTTGAAGTTCCCTTCCCCTTGGACTTGCTTAGGAGGGGTTTCACATGCAAGACCCAGTAAGCTGTAGCCAGTTCTCTGTGGTCCTGTTTTGAGGCTGTGCCAAGTGATAGAGCTGTGAGCAGGCATGTCAGCCAGTGGCTGGGTGTTACCTCTGTGTCGTGCAGCTGAATTTTGTTTCATTCTACAGTACTACAGTACTTTAAATTGTGAAGAACTGTTGTGAAATCTGCAAAGCCATAGGTTTGCCATACAATTGGAGTTACTTTGAGCCTAGTGGGATTCAGGGTTCCTTCATTTAAAAGCCAGTTTTGCAGGAGCTTGGTATCATCTGTTACCTGTCATCCAGTCAGCTTGTAGTGCAGAGACCTCATTATCCCAGAGCTGGTGGACAGGCTGTCCCTACACAATGTGAAGAGAGCAAAGTGCTTGCTTACGGATTAGAACAAGCTGTTACACTTCAGTGTAGGGCTTTGTCTCTGTTCCACTGAGCCTGATTATGGGGTGGGGCTGAGTTGTTTTCTCCTGTCCAGGTTTTACTGCCTCTAATTGACCCAGCTGCTTCCCTCCCAAAATCTCCAGTCATCTTTTGGAGAAAAGCAGCAAGGAAGCCTTCTACTGAGCTGTCAGCCTTGTCTTAGTTTAGTGTACCAGTGACATTGAGGCCCCGTGTTTCCTGAGAGCTGTGTAGGCAGCATTAGTGCTAATCCTGTGTGGCCAGGATGAGCAGTGAAAAGGCAGAAAGAGCTGGGGAGGAGGACCCATGCCCCTGAAAAGGGGCTGCAAGCTGAGGGCTCTAGGAGGGAGAAGGTGTCTGAGTCCCAACTGCATCAACCTCCTGAACTGCTCCTGTTTTACCAGTCTGTGTTGATGGAGACAGCCCACTGCTCCCTGGAGGTAAATTCCTCCACAGTTTCCTACCTGGGTTTGCATGCTGTCACCTCTGTGCTCAACCATCACTGCCCTTGGAGGGTGCTCAGAGGCAGCAACTGAGGCAGCGTGAGCTCTACAGCTGCCCTGAAAGGGGAAGATACCCAAGTTTGGGGAATTCAGTGATTGTTTAACACTGCTGCTTTTACAGCTCAGCACCCAGGAATCATCTGCCTGGAATGGACTCATTTCAGCAGCATTCTTCCAAGGGCACTCTGAATGTATTCTGATAGCTCTTTTATAAAGAAACGTATAAAAATAGCCTGTGTTGGCACTGTGAGCAAGGCCAGAGATGAGTATTCTGTGACAATGGGAGCAGATGACAATAGTATGAACCTCTGGAAACCAAAAGCTTTTAAATAATCAACAGCACTTCTTCCACTGTGCTTTTCTGCAGGCACTCACTATTTAACTGATGTCAATTAGCATTGTCTTAAATGTGGGAAATGTGTGTAACCCTTTAGCAAAGAGCAGTGTGGAATTGTAATCAGGCAGAACAATCCTGGGGCACTAGGGGATAATCTTTAAATGGGGCAGAACATTGCTCTGGGGAGTGGTGGCTGCTGAGGGGTGCAGAGCCTGATCTCCTTGCATGAACTGAACACTGTGACCATGGGAAGTATTTCCCAGTTCATGTACCCATGGTGCCAAAGGCTGACTTTCCTCAGGAACACCTTGGATCTGGTAGAGCAGAGCTAGGAATGTTATCTTGGTGCCCTTGTTCTAAGGTTTTATGTCACTGGAGGGGCTGGAGCTAAGGTTCTTCAAAGAAGTACATAGCAGATTGGGTACCTGGACTCTTGTGTGGATGTGGGGCAAAAGTAAGAGGGAGGACAAAAGGAAAATGAGGAAAACCACAAACTCTTGTCCCTGTGTGCATCTTCTGAGAGGTATGTTGAAGGGGAGTACTGCTTTCTGAGTACCAACCTGCTGGTCTCCTCCATGTTGTTTCCTGATTAAGATTAAGCAGCCCCTGAACAGATTATTTATCATGTAAACACTTAAAAGCTTGCAAAGCAGCGAGCTACAGAATTGGTTTTGCATGAGCCACGGCAACGGTCTGCAGAGACTGAAGCATCCAGGCAACTGCTTGCAGGTTTGAGACTAATTGAATGGCAGCCCCTCGTGGAACACCTTCCTTCTCTGAAACTTTCTTCCACTTAAAAACCCCAAAGGGGCTAATCCAGACCTCAGCGTTCCATGGATCGCTTTGTTTTCAGGGCTGGTAGTTGCTCGATTCACAAGCTCGATTCTCAACACCGACTGTGTTCAAGTGTAGGAAACAAAGCAGTCTGAGGCAAGAACGTCAATAATTTCCTTTCTTTCCTGCCTGCAGTGCCTCACTGAAGGGAGGGTGCATAAAGCAGACGCCTGTTGCAGTGGTTGGAGGTGGCGTGGAGTGTGGAGGTGCACCCAGCAGGCCTTCTGCTGCCGTCCGCTTGCTGCGATGCCCGCCTGTTGCATGGCCCGCCCGGGCTGTGCCTGCACCCACAGTGGGGCCGCTCCACGCCCTGGGAACGAGGGAAGCGGTGGGGAGAAGGAGGCAGGGCTACAGCCGGGGAGAGCATCGGGGAGGGTAATAATAGGGGACTACGAGGGCGTAAGTGTGGAGAGAGCTGGAAGCGAGGTGCAACCGGGGTTGGAGGGCGGCGGGGCAGCTGCTGGGCGGTGCAGCTGAGGGATGTGACCGGGGGCGGTCCAGCCCACGGGGCGGTCCTGAGCATGGCGCTGCCGGCGGAGCCTTTAAAAGCCGTCGCCGGCGGCGTTGGGCGCTGTCGGCCGAGCGTAGCCGAGCCTCTCCGCGTCACCCGAGCCGGCCGCCGGCCACCCCTCCCATGCGCCTGCCGAGCATGTCCCAGCCCTTCTTGCTGGCTCCCATCGCGGAGTGCCCCCCGGTGCCGCCCGGCGACCAGGTTCGCCTGGCCGTGCTGGGCGCCCGCGGTGTCGGCAAGAGCGGTGAGTGCGGGGAAGAGGGGGCGGCGCGGGGCTGTTCGTTCTCTGTCCATCCTCTGTCCCTCCGCCTGTCCCGCCTAACGAGGCCGCTCTGTGTTTCAGCGATGATTGTGCGGTTCCTGACGAAGCGGTTCATCGGGGACTACGAGCCCAACATAGGTGAGGCGGTGGGCGGCGGGGCGCGGTGCGGTGCGGCGGGGACCCCGCGGACGCGGCTAGTGCCTGACGACTCTCTGCTCCCCAGGCAACCTCTACTCCAGGCTGGTCCATCTGGAGGGGGACCGCGTTGCCGTGCAGATCCAAGACACGCCGGGATGCATCCAGGTATGGAGATGCTTTGGATCGATAGGTTCTTCTCTGCTACTTAAAAGCTCAGCTTTTCAGCACCCAGTTTCCTACAAGGCTAAGCTTAGTCTTCTAAGAGACCAGGCTTCCCTTCTGACCTGTGCAATGGTGCTATTTGTGATACAGGTTTTATACTGTCATGACTCTATACCAAATTTGTACTCTCTGTTGTACTGCAGGTACAGGAAGATTGTGTGCAGGTGCTGGACTCCCTGTCCAGGTGTGTGAAGTGGGCAGAGGGCTTTCTCCTGGTCTACTCCATCACAGACTACAGCAGCTACCAGTCAGTCCAACCTCTCTACCAACACATACGTAAGGTCCACCCAGATGCCAGGACTCCCATCATTATTGTGGGGAACAAAGCAGACCTCCTTCATGCCAGGCAAGTACAGACAAAAGAGGGACTGCAGCTGGCAAATGAACTGGGCAGCCTGTTCTTGGAAATCTCCACAAGTGATGACTCCCAAGGTGTCTGCGATGTTTTCCAGTATCTTTGCAAGGAGGTCAGCAAACTACAGCACGCTGGCAGCACGGACAGAAGGCGGTCATCTATCATCCCTCGACCCAGATCTCCCAACATGCAAGATCTAAAGAGACGTTTCAAACAAGCTTTATCTTCCAAAGTCAAATAAACCCCCCCTCATGAGAACCCATGTGGCTCAATAGACTTTATTTTTATAAACTAGTAAACAAAAATCTTTATTTTTGTACTAATGCCAGCAGTATGGAAGTAAGTGTGTTGAAGCTTTCAATTTCCTTGCTGTTGTCTCTTGTTTGACTGTTTGGGTTATTTTTACAAAACAAAGCTGCAGCATAGCAACTAGAGGTAGATGGAGAAAGGGATTTTTGCTGGGAGGTTCTGATTCCATTTCTATTTTGGGGTGGGATTTGCTGTTTTACTCTGCTCAAATTATTTTTTTGGGCCTCAGTTTCTGGTTTGTAAAATGGAAACGATGATGTAACACTTAGCTGCCTTTATAAAATGCTTGGAATGCCTTTGCTGGAAAGCTTTGTATGGAGAGAGGAAAAAAAAGCTTTATTAACATGAAAATATAAAACTGTCTGTGAGCATTGATTATAATAGGATCTCTGTTTTCTTTTGACAACTATACTTTTCCTTACGCCTGTAATCACCTGAATGATGATAAGCTGTTAGGAATGGATTCCAATTTCTGATGTGCTTTAGAGATCTATCCCACAGAATTAATCTTCTGAGCCCAAAGCATTTAACAAAGGTTGAGTTTCTTCTGCAGATTACCATGGGACAAAGTGCTGAGCAATCCACAACAGAGGAGTGTGTGGGTTGACTTGCTGTCTCTGGAGTGGAGATGTGTGATGGGAAGGACTGATGCATAGGTTCCCATAACAGAAAACAGCTACTAGGAATTGCTTCTTTATCTTCCCCAAGGCAATTGTGTAGCCTTTGGAAACAGGTCAGAGTTTTCACTCTTCTTGCATGTAAACTTCACACCATACTAGAATGGTTTTTATTGACTCTTTGCTGCATGTCTGAGCAGGGAATGTGGGGTTTGCAAATCAAATATACCCCTGAGGTATATGCACGGTATTGGCAAAAAAATGTTTTGCTCCATGCTAAGTAGAAAGTGTACAGTAATATGTGCAAGGGGAAACTTGCTGATCTCACTCAAGCACAACTCCATTAAGACTGCTTTTTTTTTTTTCCTTTTTAATTATCTTTTATAGATTAAGTCCAAAGATTTTTATTATATTTTTTATTTCTTTCATTTTGTTAGAAAAAGCAGGTAGCTACTGTGTAACGCCCTGTGCTTCAATGTTAACACTGTGTTATTGGGCAGTCTCTGTTGTATCCAACCTCTGGGACTTGAAGCTTTCTGTGATATCTTCACTTGAAGTGTGAAAGTCTTCCCAATGGTGGTAACTGACAGAAGAGTGGTTGTACAAGTTAAGGATGTTGGTCTGTAATAAAGCATCAGAGGCCTGTGTTAGGACTGGGTAAGGGTGTGAGGTGCCAGAAGCACTGTTCTCCATCCAGGCCCATGTGCACAAGCTCAGTGCAGGTTCCTTAGCTGTGTATCTTCTCTCTGAAGGTCCTGTGCTGCCCTGCTAAAGGGGACGGGAGAGCCAAAGGGAGGCACCTTCAGACCTGCAGGAACAGACTGAATCTTGGACTGCAAACTGGGTCTAAAACTCTTGAGTTAATTTGTGGAAGTGCAAAAGCATGGTGACAGCCTGGACATGGCAAAGTACTGTTTAAAACACATTACAACTATTTATTTGCTGTGAGAGTTGCTCTGCTGGGCCCAGGACTCTTGCTTGGGGGTTTGAGGGAAGCAGAGGAACAGGACTGAAGAAAACAATACATCCCTGACAGGCTTGAGCTCACCACATGGGCCACATTCATGGGGAGATTTGAAGGACAGTTGAAAAATCACAAATGGGATACTTATGCAGCATTTCACAGTGATGAAATCTGGATTAACAATTTTTTTCCCAGATAAATTACCACTGCAGTACAGTTTTGGTTATTTTTTAAACTTAGCTTTTGTCTTTGGAGATGTTGAAGCTTGACTTCCTACTCATTATTAAGTACAGAGATTCACTGAGAAAGTTCCTAAAGGTATCCAGCTCTCACATGGGCACAAAATATGTTAAAAGGGTGGGTAACATGTACTGAAACTGTCTGCACCTTACTGTGATCCTCAAAGGCATTAAGCACTGAGCTCTGGTATCTTCCACTGCCCCTGTGAAGCAAGAGCTCAGGACTCTGCTATGGTACAGGTGGAGAGTTTAGACAGAAGTCAGTGGGCACACAAGGAGGAGGGATGGGCAGGAGAAGAAGGTAAAACAGTCATTTGCCCCACCTCTGCTATGGGGAGAACCTAAAGAGATGCCCCTTGTTACATTGGTACCCATGTTCAGATGGAGGTGCAGACCCTCCCGTTCCTCCCTACACTTCCCATGCTGTTGGGCTGGTTCAGCCACATGTCAGGAGCAGGATGAGGCCCTTCAGGGATGTAATGGGATATCTCACTGGCTAAAACATGCCCTTAGCAGGGAGTGAGGGTTGCTCTGACCTGCCTCCAGTCTAAGGCATTAGCTGAGCTGTGGTATTCTGGATAATGCTTTTAGGTACGCGTATATAAATTAGGCATTTAAGCTGTTTGTCAGAATACCCTCACTGGCACAGATTTACCTTAAACTAAAAGTTTTCAGCCTGTGTGACCCTGAGCTAATGGGCAAAGTGCAGGAGGAGTCCACTGGCTCCCAGCTCTTTTTGCTCCAGTATTTTCTTCGGTCCTCAGTGAGCAAAGAGAGGCACACTGGGGCAGGGAGGGAAAAGCATCTAATGAGCACTAGCAGAGGAGCTACAAAACCTTGTTTCTCCTGGATCATAGCTACTTATGCTCTCTCTACCTAATACTTGCTATCACCAGTCTGTAAGCCCTTCACTTGGGGTCAGGGTGGCTTCAGAAGGGTAAGCTGGACACAGTTTGGCCTTTCTCCTTAATCAGAGGAAAGTATGCATCTGCCTTCTTCCTCCAACCACCTCTGCTATGAAACAGAATTATAGCAATTTCCTTTGACAAGACAGATGAGTGGGTTTTCAGAAGCAGGGATGTGTGCAGCATCACACACTATTATGGCTGCTACTACATCAGCATCTCTCCCCCACTGTGCTATTTTGTCTAGTTATCTCCCCGCACTGAAATAATCCAGTTGTGCTTTAAGATTTCATGAATTTTAAAATAGCTGCTGCCGTCAACCTGTTCTGTGTGCTACAGATTCAGGAGCCACAGATCCCTAGATAGAGATAGGGATGCTTTCTTCAGAAAGCTTTATGGATGTCATAGATTCATAGATTTAAAGATTCATAGATATGAGGGGTTGGAAGGGACCTAGAAGATCATCTAGTCCAACCCCCCTGCCCAAGCAGGATCACCTAGACCAAGTCACCCA
>JAOEGS010002054.1:21494-54164 GCA_025447755.1 Corythornis vintsioides | reverse complement strand
CTGCTCGGGCAGGGGGGTTGGACTAGATGATCTTCTAGCTCCCTTCCAACCCCTAATATCTATGAATCTATGAATGATTCTATGAATGCTACCCTTTTATATATTCAAGTATCAAATTCATCTTTGTATCCATTAGTCTGTATGATGAGTCTCTTTGTATCTGTTTATCCACCATGATTTTTCATCCTTTTAAAGGTATGACCTTCTTTTTTACCTGCTTGATAATTATTTTCTGATTAAAATTATTTATTGGGATATATTGCTTAAACGGATTGCATCTATTTAATATGTTACGTTGATTGCAAGTTTTTTCCATCTCATTGAAAGAAGATCAACAAAAATTAAAATATATAACACTAACCTTTCTCTCTTATCATCAGTATGTTGTTGTAACGTTATTGCTACATTGAAGTATTTTGACATCTGTTTTCATAAGCAAATACCAGTTGTCTTTAATTAAATTCTTCAAATTTGTTATGAATCAGGATGACTAATATATATTCCATACTTTTGTCTGAAATCAGCAGCCCCCTGGCAATCCTGTAATCCCCAGCATCAACATATTGATTCCTTTTCAATAGGCTCAGAATGACCTTTCTTCCAACTGTCTGGCATTTCCAATGTCTTGAAGTACACACTGAAAGTGAATGATACTGATTCTAAATTCTTCTTTGGGCAGCTATTTTACAACTCTCAATGGAAAATATCTGGATCTAATGCTGGTTGTTATTTAAGAACGGTGATTATTACTAGATAATATATTTATATAATGTAACTGTATTACCTGCCTTTCTTTTTCAATTTAGAGCAAAAAATATTTATTAAATGCACACTTTAATGCAAGGTAACTTAGTGTTCTGGATCAATAGCTGTTCACTTTCTTTTTGTTCTGTGAAAAGTATTTTTCATAGTGCCCTTAACACATACCCAGATTTCCTCTTCACAGTGTCAGTTTTCCACAGATTCTGACATTTAAAAATAAAGTCTATATTATAAATTGTTTTCTTACTACACCTGTTACAGACATAGGTACTGTTACTGCTGCTTTCATTGGTAAGCATTTTGGTTCTTCTAAACAAGTTTTCCAGTTGTGGGATTGCACTGTTTAGGGTTTGAAGTAAACAGTTTTTGATTACCATTCACATTTTTCTGATTAAATTGTTCCTCCCGGATGATTTGATTCCTAATTGTTTTCAGCTTTGTGAAATTGATCTTTTTAAAGCACAAAGGGAATGCACACACGCATTGCAGACAGGACTACATGCGTGTGCGTGCATGTGAGTGTGAGCATTCAGGGGTGCGTGCGGGTGTGTGTCTGTGTGTGCACTATGCAGCCGTGCACAGATGGTTAGCATTTGATTGTGTTTATACAAAGCAACTATAATCAAGTCACAAACACTTGAGCTGAACCACAAGTGCTGGGAAATTGTTCTACTAACTTGATGCCTAACGTGGAGCTAGCCTGCACCATATGCAACGCTTTCTGACTTAGACAATCAACATGTGCAATATTTTGAAATTCTTGGGACATTCAGTACTAGCAGCGTGCAGCCACCAGCCAACATTTCCCAGCCTCCTGAAGTCCCCCAAAAGAAATCCTTCATCCTAGGCACTGAACATTAATCCTGCTTATTTGATTTGGTCACACTGACCAATATTGCCAATAATTTAGAAATAAATTGAGATCACAATATGAATAGCAGCACAGCAGAATGCAAATGTAAATTACAGATCTTTCTGTAACTGACTTATAATCACATTAATACTGAGGAAGATGGGCAGAAAACATTGAAGAAGCAGATATTCAGAAAGTAAAGAAGATTATTTTCATGGGCAAAGATAAAAAAGCCCATCTGATCAAAGCCAAACAAAAGTTATATACTCTGAATAATATTAGAAATTAGAAAAAAAAAATACATTCATCCTATACAGATAGCATTAGCAGTATCTGGTTTTTCTATATGTAGTGGAATGAAAGTTTTTATCTTTGATGAGCTTGTAAGAGAAGGGTTGGGCTTATTGCCACTCTCTATTCTAGTAGTGTTTCTACAGCCATCCATAAGTGTTTCAGGGTACCTCAGCAGTTACCCAAGATGTGTTATGAAGTCAAGGGAGCGATTGCATTACCTAAACAGAAGGATTCAGTGTAATAATAGGCACTGATTTTTTTCCTACCTCATCTCCACCTGACTCTGTAGAAGGGAGCAGAGTTTCCTGAAGTTCTAAGACCTTCTTTTGTTTGGGTCACAACAACCCCAAGCAAGTCACAGGATTGGAGAAGAGTGTTTGGAAAGCTGTCCAGCAGAAAGGAATCTGGGGATATTAACAACATCTGGCTGAACATGAGCCAAAAGACTGCCCAGGCAGCCAAGAAGGCCAACAGCATCCTGGCCTATATCAGAAACAGCATGGGCAGTAGGACCAGTGTAGTGATCATCCCCCATGTACTCAGAACTGGTGAACCTGTACCTTGAATAGTGTGGTCAGTTCTGGGTCCCTTGCTACAACAAAGACACTGGTATGCTGGAGTGTGTCCAGAGAAGTGCAATGAAGATCATGAGGGGTCTAGAGAACAAATCTTACAAGGAGTGGCTGAATAAACTGGGGTTGTTTAGCCTGAAGGAAGCTGAGGGGAGACTTCATTGCTCTCTACAAGTGCCTGAAAGGAGGTTGTAGTGAAGTAGGTGATTCTTTTAGTCTCCCAGATAAGCAGTACTACGAGAGAACAGGACATCAAGTTGCTCAAGGGAGATTTAGTTGGGATATTGGGAAAAATGTCTTCATCAAAAGGGTTATCAAGCATTGGAATAGGATACTCAGGAAAGTGTAGATGTGGTGCTTACTGATATGGTTTAGCAATGACTTGCCACTGCTAGGTCTTCCCAAACTAAATAATTCTATGATTCTATATCCCAGATCCACTCAGATATCTTGGATATTCTGAAGCACCTCAAATGCCCCTGGACATCCAGGTTTAGACAGATAATCTTAACAGATTAGCCATCTGTTAAGAATTTTCAAAGTAAAATGTAAGTTTAACATTTAAACTTTTTTTTTTGTGTTCACTCTCCTTTGTTATTGATATCATAATATATTTTATACACTTCATACTAGTTCCGTGTATAAATCCACATCTTATCTGTATTTTACTGATCCTAATTTTCTTACCAGTGGGCTCTGACAAACAGAGAGTACCTTCATCAATTTCTCTTTCAGACTCTTCCTGCTTGTGTTCAGATCATCATCACATGAGCCTTTTTCCTGGAGCTATGGAGAACACAGACTGAACCTCATGCTTTCAATTTGAGAAAAATAATTTATTCTATCTATCTCATTTGGTTGCCTAGTCATCAGTTCCTCTTTCTTAAATAATAAATAATAATGAGCTATGATGAATAATGATGTCATAAATTCTCCAAAACGTATCACAATCTCTTTAATGCCTAATTGTCAAAATACTTTTCAGAGCCAAGAAGGGGATTGACTTCCACAATTGCTCATCAGAGGCACCACATACAAGTTAGATGTGCTTTTACCTCATAAGTGATTTTGAAATATAATGTCTACTTAAAAGACCATATCTGTATAAATTATATTTTAAGGACCATATTTCCATAGGTGTTTGTTTGCTCAGAGGCAAATGTACGCTTGATAACCATACATTTGCCACATAATCTTCTTGGTGAGGGGCCAGGTAAAAATTAGTAGATGCATTTGAGTTGTGCTGTCTTAGAAACACTCAGTAGTAATAGGAATAAGATTAAGTAATCTTCAGGGAAGTTTCACTCCTACTCATTTCAGGATGGAATTAAACAACTTTCTGATGTGTCTATTTCCCTACAGGGAGCATGTATCTGTACATGTCAGACACTCAACATTTAGACAGCTGAGGTTAACTTTTCAAAATCCCACATTAAAGTGAGAAATCCCATTTTCTATATATCATTATTAATGACCATTACAAAAGTTATATCTAGCCTCTGCTTTTGTTAAGAGGTTGATTTACAACAGCCCTTAGGACATTATATACTGATTATGCTAACAGATTAATCAAGCAGTGTGCTAGCTAATTTATGACACACATCTCAACATTACAAATATGAAGAACAGTTAGTATGCCTGAAACTTCTATATGAACACTATTCATTTGGGCTCATCAGATGTACTAAAGCTTTAAAGAAAAACAAATAATAAATCAGAATGTATTTACCATACTGATTATGTTACCATAATGCATAGCAGCTCACAGAGTGGTTAGAATTAATGTTCTCATTAACTGTGTCAAAGATCAAACTGTTATACATAAACATGCAAATGCAATGTTGACAGGCACAGTATATGATCTCAAATGGACCCGTGCTGGTTGGGTCAGTGCATATGTCAATGCTTTGAACCATAACAAGAGCTTCTGGGAGCTTCCAATATAGAAGTAGAACTTGTTACCATCAGTAGTAATAGAGAGGGGATGGTCAGTCAGCTAGTATTTCCACAGGAGGTATTGTGTGCCCTGCTCTGGGTGATCCTACTCTGGCAGGGGGGTTGGACTTGATGATCCCCAGAGGTCCCCTCAACCCCCACCATTCTGTGATTCTCTGATTCTAGGAAATTACCACACCTTTCTTGAAAGCAAAGCTGTCTGAAGGCTTTCAGTTTCTGAAGCTAACCTTTAATGTTTTTCATTATGATAAACTTGGAAAAGTTCAAAATAAACCCTACCCAAAGCGATTGTATCCCAACATGGCAAGTTCTTTTCTCTTATGTTGCTCCCTAACTGCTTAGCATTTTCCTGGCTTGAATAAACCCTACCCTCTTCACTGGAAAAGGCTCCTTCTTTCTTAAACTTGCCTATGTATTTGTTCCCTTCTCCTCCTAGCAGTTAAAACTGTGCCCTAAATATAGAGGCTTGCCTGCCACATCTTGTTCAGCAGAAAATCTCCCCAGCAAGCACCCCAGATGATCTCCAGGGAAGTCTAACTTTGCTCTCCCTTGGAAAGGTTTTACCTGACACACATTGCAGTAACTTCAGCAAAGCAAATGGGCTGCCCCCCTAGCAAGGAAAAATGTTGATATGGAATAAACTTGGAGCAAGCTGACAATGGGTTATCAGGTGAAGCGAAGCACTGCCTGATTTTCACTACTGTTGCATATTAGTGTTGGTGTCACCAAACCCACAGGACACTCCTAGCAGCTTCTCCTTTACTTTCCCCTTTCTCTTGCACTTCTTCTTTGTATTAGAGAAATGCCATTTGGCTCTGATGTTGGATGGGGCTCCTATGAGCTACTATAGTAGTATTATCCTCCTCATCCTCGACCATGCATGCTGTTTTTTGACTGCATGTCCCATAACATGCCTGAACATCAAAGTGGATGCTGTGGGTTAGATATGGTCCTGACATACATGAACATTACTCCTCCTGAAATCTCTGGGAGTTATGTGTACACCTGAGGGCAGAGTTTAGACCATAAAGTTTAAGTACAAGCATCTGGGCACAATTTTCTCCAGTGAGCAGGATTCCAAGTTTCTGTAACATCTTCTGTGGGAACTGTAAGTACTTTATATTAACATTTTAAACTGTGTTAGCTATAATCACCTTATTAATTGGAAAAAAAATGCAGTCATCTCCACCTGGTGATTCCAGTGATGTGGGTACCTGTCTGCTAGGAATTGGACTGAGACCATCTGTGCATTTCACATAAGAAACTGAAGGGCTATGAGGCAATAATGGCTTTAGGATGTAATTTGCAAGTGACCAGTGCATACTGGGGTTTTTTCCAGCAGACATCACGTTCAGATAAGCTTTTGTTTCTCCAAACACAGGGGAAAGGAAAGAATCCCTTAGAGTTCTGTTTGTGCATAAATCAGAACAATGCTGTAGAATCTATTGCTATTCTTTTAATCTGTTTCCTACTTCTGCATATAGAGATATAGTTACTAATAATGGTTTAATATTTTCCAGTACCATCAGTAGACCTCTTAGCTGTTTGTGGTTTGTTGTCAATATCATTATGCACATGATCCTGATTAATGAGAATCATTTGACTACATTTTATACTGAAAGCTAATTTTTCCAATCTATCTAATTATAGAAAAAGTGAAAAGAGGCATAATCACACAGCCCACACTCAGATGTATGTTTCCATTTGTAGACTGTTATTGTTACTTGAGTCAGTCAGATTAAAAGAAGTTGGAATAAATCTGCATTGTCAATTTTTTACTACAGTTGTAAAATGTCAATATATGAAAGAGAAGTTCTAGTTGAACTATAGATGGAGTTATGAAGAGATAGATATGTACCCAAATACATTTAACTAATAATAGATCCTGCAAGAATCTTTCTGCGAGGAGGAATATTTTGCTTCTCCTCCTCCTATGCTTACTTAAGTTTTAAAACCACCCAAAAGGCATTCTTTTCAGATGCATTTTTAAATTAGTTATTACTGCCTGACCTATGGGAAATGAGTTGAAGAAAAAGTAGAATTTAGTAGTAAACTTTTCCCATAGTTTCCCTTTTTTTTTTCTGTGATATGCTGTTGCTAATCATTCACTATGAAAAGGAAGAAAATATTTTGGAAAACAGATGGGGATTTAATGTATTTCAGTATAAAAGCAAATTAAGCCCTAGATCCATCTCTGTTACAGTACCAAGCTGTACCCATGTCTGGTGTCAGTATCAGGAGAAGGCCTTTCTGAAATTAGAAAGACATCTGTATGAATATATGCATGTATTATAAACAGAATCTGCAAGATGGAATGTGCACATATATTCCAGAATCCTACTAATAAGCAGGAAGCTTTTTACAACCAGTAAAGGAGAAACCATCTATTAACTTTCTTCTTCCCTGAATGAATGCCAGTATGAACCTCCTGGTGATAAACTCAACCTCCTGCAGAAGAGTGCACCATGTGTCTGCAAAACCCCAGGAAGAAGCTTCTCTCTTCCTCTGCAGTTGTAACTCTTAGATCGCAGCACCTCAATGCAGTTTTTGCCTTCTTGATTAATATGAATTAATTATGAGAGCTTTTTGATTATGCACTGTGTGTTTGCTAAGTTATAAAGCTAAATTAAATACTTCTAGTATTTGCCTCTGACTCAAGGGTAGTAGGCAAGATAACAGTACATCTGAAAGAAGATGATTTGCTAAAGCCAACATAAAGTCAATATGGGAGTATAATTTTCCTCTGCTTGATATTTTCTTCCCACTGATTCCAGATCCAAGCACTCAGATGGACTGATGAATGCATGTTTTTACTGGATAAGCAGGTAAGGAAGCCACAGGCAAAAAAAAAAATAAAAAATCCACAGAACCTTTATTTTTACCATACTTAAGTTGTTGCTAAGGAGTAGGTTTTCTTCCATGCAAAACTAAATTAAATTGAATAGATTGAAATTCTCCGGCTTAAACTGCATGTTATTAACACTGGCTAAGAAAAGTCCTAATTTTCTGGCACCTTCAAGCAGTATGCCTTCAAAAGGAAAATTTAATAACTTTCTTCTTACCACAAGAATGGCCCGTAAGTGGTATTGCCAGTCAACAGCTTTAAGCTCTTCAGCTGTCTGGATGTGAAAGGTCTACAAGAATCTTTCTGGATTCACCAATGTTGTGGGAACCTTCCACTTACACTTGGCTTGGGAGGTGTGAATTCCTATTTTGCAAAGAGCCTGGGGATCTTGCCAAAGTTAATATTCTGGGGTCCATATGTGTTAAGTGATTGGCAATTCTGGAATACAGCACCAGAGACTCAAATGGGGAAAGCCTCCCAGAGACACTTCAGCCAAGGAAAGGAATTTGGATTTTTTCAAGAATACCTTTAAAGCAAAGAAATGGTCAACAACAGATTATTTGAATTCTGGAAAAACTTAATACAAGAGAACTTTTGTCCAGGTTATGTGCATCACAAGCTGTCCTGGGGGGTGTTTTTTACAACAATTTTATGTGTTGTTCTAAGTGACATGTACTTTCCTTAACATTGACATTTTAAAACAAAATATCACTACAGTCAGGACTGTGACCTCTGAGACCACAGAAATACACATTTTTCACTAAGGCTTTTCTACATCTGTTGGAATAACTGTATGTCAGCTAGTGCAAGAATCCTGACAGTGAAAAAGCACCAAGTATTTACAGATGGTAGCTGCCCATTTATTATATCAGGAATGCAAATAATTGTTTTGTACTTTTTAATCTTTTCCCAGAACCTGGCTGCAAATACAAATAAAATAAACAATAAAATAAAATATAAAAATCCTATCTTCTCCTCTTCACTTTTGTCCACCAAAACTTCTAGCAGAATACTTCTGCTAGGGAAACAGTGGGTGGTTTTTAACGGAAGTTGATGCAAACATGGTAAGAAGAGGAAGGGCCGGCAAGCAGATGGTCTTCTGAATTCTCATTTTAGAGCTACTGTAGCAGGTGTTGAAAAAGCCTTCCATCCTCTTAATGTAAAATTATGGGGAAAACAGCCCTTTAGGAAAACCACAGAAAAGAGTAATGACTGTATATTTTGTCATCTATCAGTGGGAAACATTAAAAAATGCAATTCCTTTCATGGAACTGATTAATATTTCAAACAAATGTGTCCCACACAAAGGCAATGTGGCTATTCACAGTGGCTATAAATTACTGCAGATTACTCTGGAGAAAGGTCTGGGAAATGAACACCACTTTTCAAAAGGTCCAGGATACTGGCATGAAAGTAGTTTGTATTTACATTCTAGAATTTTCATAACATCAGATCAAGCCTTTTCAGAGCAAGTGCTCTTCCAATTTTATTGCATTATAGTTTTGTGTTTTCCTTGGAGGTCTCCCTGCCACTCACAACAACGTAAGTATATGTACAAACACACACACACACACACACACACACACACACACACACACACACAAAGCTGGGCAAACACAAAACCACATTACATTCAGTTGTTAGAGAACATGTAGAATTATCTGTCATGTCAAAGCTATGAATATTAAAAATGGGGGGGAGGAAAGAACTTCAGTTAATTCCTTTCTTCCTTTGTTTGTTTTTTTTTTTACTTGAGAAAGGGAGACAATGCAAAAAGTTTGAAGAAATAGAGAATATATTCAGAGAGATATAATCCAAAGAGGACTGGATTACCTGATGAAATTTTTTCAAGTCTAAATACTAAATAAGATTCTAAATTTCTCTTCTTTCTCCTGCAAAACACTTTTATAGTCATCACCCCCCCTTCTGAGATCTAACATACACTCATAAGGTCAGCTGGCCGGAGAGAAGACACAGTTCCTTCATTTTACTGACTCCATAAATAGTCAAATAAGAATTATTGTGCTGCAGGGAACATCTAGTTCACACCAGATAGATGCAGTGGATTAACATTATAAATCAAATTATAAATCCTTTAGTATTTTTCATTACAATATGGTTAGTCTTCTAATTTGAGTATTATCTCTACCACACTGAATATCTGAATAGGAAGGATGCTATTCATCTAAAGATACCAATTTTATTTTTAGCATTCATTTAAACTGATTACAAGTTGATTCGTATTCTGCACTTCCAATTACTAGAAGAAGGGGAAGTCCAGATAAGTAACAAAAGGTATGCCTTTTTGCACTTAAAAACTTTATGTACTAATAATCTGTGAGGGAGAAATTATATTTCCATTAATCTCCTGTGTATAATCATTGAATCCTAGAATAATTTAGGTTGGAAAGAATCTCTAATCCAACCCTCAGCTAAAAGTAGAGTCAATTTAGATCAGGCTACTCTGTCTCTTTTCCAGTTAAGCTTTGAGTATATCCAAGGATGAAGGTTCCAAAGATTGTCTGGACAACTTGTTCCAGTGTTTGGCCACCCTCATGATGAAAAATTGTTTCCTAATATGTAGTTGGAATTTCCTGTGGCTTTAGCCTCACCATTTAATCATTGAGCATCTCTGGGTTCTGGCTCTGCTTTCTCTATACCATTCCATTAGGTAGCTGTAGGCAGCAGAAAAATCCTGGCTCTCCTTCACTGAAGTTGCTTCAGTATGTCCATGTCTTTCTTCTACTGGTGAGTCCAGAAGAGTGCAGTACTTTGGAGGTAGTAACACAATTGCCAAATAGAAAGGAATAATCACTAAGCTAACAGATATTCCATCTTTTCCTTTTCAGCAAGACCGTTCAGAGAACAAAGAAATGAAAATGGACTTCTAGGAAAGCACTGGCTACTAAAGTCAGGTGAAGAGTAAAAATTATAGAAGGGTAAAAAATATTTGAAAGATATAACTAATGGATGAGAAATAATTAAGAAATTATTATGTGGGATGCATTTGACAAATTCATTATTGAATATAAATTCTATTCTTTAAGATTGTAATTTACAAGATCAGATTTATGTGATTAAATGGTCTAGAAATCTCAAGCCTTTGAGGGAAGGTCCATCCCATAGCACAGCAAAGTGGACAATAAAGACTAATTCCAGTGCTCTCTTAAAACACATTCAGAAATAACAGGATTGGAACTGTAAGGAAAAAGCTTTCTTGATACTGATACAAACTGGCATATTACAATTGAACATGTAGACTTACAGCTATATATCAGACTTCCATTTCTGAATGGCTCCTGGCCCACAGCAACCCCAAAGTGTACCCAGCTACTGCCTAGGGAAATGCTATCTAGCCTAGACCTATGTGGACAGCTTCACAATATGGGTGATTGCAAGCCAGTCCATAACCCAGTGTCCTGGAACTGTTTGGTCTGCTAATGTAGCCAAAGAACCCTGTGGACTATCTCAAGAACCCTTTTGCCTACCTTCCCCAGGTGTTTAAATCCAGGAACACATAGTAACAAGAGTTTAATTAATCAAGTTATGAAGACCTCAAAGTAAAAATAAAAATCTATGTCCCAAAACTCTCCTTCTGCAAGAAAGAGTAAATAAATTAATTAATAAACCAGACAGAATGTTCCAAAGATCTACAAATCAGTAATTTATTGGCCAAAGCAGAAAAATGTGTTTCGGAGAGGCAAAGAGTGTGTTAGTAACAGTCCTTATCTTCCATCAAAGAACAGATATCTGGAGCATCCCTGAAGGAAAGAGAGACATCTATGTGGTGGCCAAAGTGCAAAATATCTTCAGCTTTAAAGGGGGGAAAAGAGAACATCTTTAACTCCATTCTGGACCTAGCCAGCAATCTGTGAAGTTGCATCACCAAATTCCTGTGCAATGCTCCACTTGCCATAAGAACAGATGTACTGGGTCAGATCAAAGGTCCACCCAGTCCACAATCTTTTGTCTGACAGTGGGCAGTAGCAAAAATGTTAACAAATAGGAATAAGCAAAAATCAAAAGCAGGTATCTGAACAGCCAAGAACATTGAAATCCAAATCCTCAGTCAGGTTTTAAATTATTCAGAGAGTTTCTATCCCTAAAACAGGTCCAGTCAATCCTCTCTCACCATCACAAAGCTCTGAATTTGATGTGTGATTGAGAGTGTGAGTGGAAAGAGGTGGGAAGCGAAAGGATGGATTCCACAGCTTGAACTCCATACTTTCTAATAGTTGTTGCTTTTAAAACATTGTGGAATTGACCCAAGAGAGTTGAATAGTTCTGCTGCTTGTTTCAATAATCTGTTAAAGACAAACATATACTTGCATAATCTCACACTCTATCTTTTCATTTGCTGACCAGCTGGATAAATGTTGATAACATGGTAAATATTCCTATTTTTAAAAAAAGCTCCGTACCTTAAGGATATGCATTTATAGGATTATTGGACTTCTTCATGACATAATGTAAACTCTTCTGCCAAAGAATGGACTTGATGTGAAGGCCAAATTTTAACTGGAAACACCCTTGGCTTTTTGCATCAGAATGTTGTACACTGTGTGTGGGAAGACTCTTGTCCAAGACAGCCTTGCAGGGATTACTAAAATATTCATGGTCTTCCTAAAGAACTGCACCTGAAAATACTCTGATCACTTGTATCTGTTGTAGAATAGTTTGATTAAAAATATATGGAGGCATCCAGCCTCTGGATAACTAAGCTAGCAGAAACAGGAAGAATCCATATATTCTTCCAAACCGGTGGTTCTGGTGCTGCTATTGAAATTATAACCATCGTCACAGTTTCACTTTAAAAGATCACACCCATAAATCAAATCAAAGTGTGTTCAATTTGCTCAACCCTGCCAGTAATGAATATCAGTCTTAACTCCAAGTCAGAATTGTCTTCTCAGAATAAGCCAACAACATTGTCCTATTTCAAACTCAGTTATGACCACAATATTTTCCACCTGCAGCACTAAAGGGGCCTAATAAAGCCCCCTTTTTTTTTTTCCCTGAGAAAGCATCCCCATTATGGCTAAGAGAGGGAAGATATGTTCACCTGAGCGAAGAGTAAGCAGGTGTGGGCAGGGACAGGTCTCAGACTCCCCTTACCCAAATGGCCCAAACAGGTTGGCCACAGGATCAATGAGAGGATATAAGAGTCCATTTTTCACATGGAAAGAGGCAACGTCTCTTCATCTGAGCAGGAATGAGCTTTCATTTCCATAAATGGCCATGTATACATATATCTCTGTGTGTCAGGTAGGTATGTCTGTAAGGATGGCATTTGTTCATGGTCCAGAAGATGACTTAGCACTGCAATTTCAATTCTTTGCTCATCAAAAGGCACTTTCCAACAGTTTCCCCTCTCACTATTTCCTTTCTCCTGCAGCTTTGAAGCCTGGGAGACCGACAACCAGACACCTGAAAGCTTTTCAACACAATGTTTACTTATTCCAAAAAAGCTAGCAGGAAGCCTTACATTTTTATGTAATGCTCATGAACCCAAATCAATGAAAATTTCAGTTCCTCTATAAAAGTTACATCCAGCTCTGAGCAATATGCAGCTGACACTTTCCTTTACTCCAGGAAGCACTAAGCAACAACAAAGGTTTCAGTCCAAACTATTAAGTTAATATAGCAACAACAGAGCACTGTACCATGTAGCTGGCTTCTAAAGGTCCACTCATTGCCACACCTGACAAAGCAGTTTACACCAATGCTGCTTAAGTTACAAAGACAGAAAATTTGGAAGTCACCAGGGATAAATTTCAGAGCTAACAGGCAAGAAGAGACTTCTGCTCTACAGGTCTAACCAAACCACTGATTTTTCTGTTTGAGTCCCTAGAAGTTTACTTTCCCCCAGATTTTTGAATTTGCAGTAGAAGCTAAAGATTTTCAGCCCTGTCCTTAACCACTCTATAAAAACAGTGGGGTAACAACTCAGCTTAGGTTACATGAAGGGAACAGGGTTAGCTTTCCAACCTGGCAGTGTCTCTCCTTCACTTGCTGAAGCCAAGTGTGCTGCCAGCAAGCCCCAGGTGTGTGCCACATGAGCAGGTGAAGAAAATAAAAAATGTTTATGTGCATTGCGATGACAGTTTTGAGTCCATATAAAGCATAATACATGACAAGGAGTGTAGTTATCCCAAGACATCAACATTCCTCATGCACAAACAGGCAGAAATCCAAAGGCACTATGCCTTCATCTTAGAAAATTCATTGGACTGGCTCTCTTTTGCATGCTTTTTTAATTTTTTTTTTAAGTTCATTTGTTTTCTCTACTAAACTTTTTTTTTTTTTTTAATACATTTTAATTTTTCTCAAAATAAGCATCAAGGAAAGACTTTAAAAGAAGACAGGATCTCATACTGCGTTTACACAACTGCATCAATTTAAGTAAGATCAGAATCAACCACAGACTGGTCCTTTCAAAACCACTAATTAAACCACTTTTTTGAAACCAAAGTTTAAAATGTAACTGTCCCTATGATTAAACCTTCTGTGCTTATATAGCTCAAACAAGAAAAATCTAACACGCAGCTGCCTTTGAGACAGTGACACTCCACCAGCTTGTAGGTAGTGTAACAACTTGATAGTCTGTTGATAAAATGCTTACGTATAGACAAAGCCAATGAACTTTATGATAAAAAAGAACCTGTGTTCCTATGAGAGGAGGAAAGAGGTTTTTTTCTTTAAAGAACTGTTCTGATATATTCTGATATTGTTGTGTATCCTGAACAAAAACTCTTCTCTTGGGCACAGGGTTGTTTTTATCATATGAACATCAACACCTATCCACTAATGCACATTCTTTGAAATTAAAGAGATATTTTAAAACAATATGATAGATAAGACAGAACTACCATGATCAGCAGATCAGACCACCAGACCCTCTTTTGTACTTATATGAGCCTATGAACAGTGAGAGAGTAAGAAACAGATAAGCTTCACATACGACATGAGGTGAGGCAGTCTCATATATCAACCCTCAATATATTTTATATACCAAACTATTTCAGTTTGGTACATGCTGAAACTTTCTGTTAAGGTTAGCATAAGAAAATCATAATGTATTCTTCAACTAATTCAAATTATAAAGTGGGGTTTTGGAGTTGAAGATAGTTTGTTCTTGGGGGTAGAAGAGTATTTATCTTTTTTTTTCTTAAAGTATATCCTGAGACTTTTTTAAAAGTATCCAATATAATAATACACCTGCTTAATTCAATGCCTGTTTCCATTTTGCCTGTTGGCATGGGAGGGTGTGCATGTGCATGAATGAAAGCAAGAACAAAAGAGCATGGGTATGTATATGTTTTTCTCTTATCCAAGCAGAGATATAAATTTTGACTGCAAGAATGAGATCATACTGGGTTTAAGTTGAACGGAAAACAAAACTTTCCTCTTAAGATTTTATTACCATCTTCACTTTTTAAAAAGAAATATACTCTAAATTGTAATCTACAAAGTAAATGGAGTACATATATCTAGAACTGTATCTAGTTTAGAAACATGAAACAGCCCTACAGTTCAGGTTGGGAGGTAGAGAGCTGGTGGCCTCCAACCAAATGAGTTACTAGCTACATTTTGTTTCCTGAGCGTACACTGGCTGCTCTGCTCTGTGGATTGTTACCAGCTTCAGCATTTTTTAAATATTTCCCATTACCCTTTATTTGATATTTTATGTTTCCCCTCATAAACCCTTTAAGCAGATTAATTGTGTCTGTGATGTTTGTTTGTAAGTACAGCTGCTCTTCCTTCCAGTTTGTTTTATAATTGCGATGTCTCAAAGATATCCTCATAAAACTGATGGGTGGATCTGCAAACAACCAGAGTTTTATCAGAAAGGAAATCCAGATTAAAGTTATTGGAGAAAACTTGAGTAATGCTCAATGTTAAAAAAAAAAAAACCAACAACAAAAAAAACCACCAAAAAAAAACCCAAACAAAAAACCAAACATAAAACCCCTACAAACCAAAAAATGCAACAACCAACCCACAGATAAAAAGCTATCACAGAAGAATACTTTTTTTTTATCCCTAAATTCACTTATAATGCTTATAATATAGACATAAATAATGTTAATCTTGTAGTTTCTTTTGTTCAGAGTATACACATATATATTTTCTGGTAAAGTAGGATGCCATAGGAAAAAAAAAAAAATCCAACATCAAGAGTCTAAGAGTAATACTTATTGGTTCAAAGCTGTCATGGTGTACCTCCAAGTGCTGTATTTCAGGTTTCTTTTGGTTATTAGTTGGAAAGGATGGGTGAGGTTTCAGACCAAAGCAATTGCTAACTATAAAACCAGATCAAATAAAGGCTTCAGTTTGAAAGAGCACCTTTAAAGTCCATTTGTGAGATACACTGTTCAGCTGTTAAATGTCTTGTAAGTTTTCCAAGAACTTGGTGAGCTTTCTTCATAAAATCTATATTATTTTCATTGAAGATTAATGATAGGCTTATTAAAAAATCAAAAACTTGGAGTGGTTTTCTGTGATTATGAGCAAGGGTCATCACACTACATTACTCTGGAATGTTTTTATAAGCTCTGTCAGTAGAACTACACTTAAAAAAAAAATTCTATAGACCAGCTTTTTCAAGTCTGTTTTTCATTTTTTTAAGGATGTAATCTATTTTTTCTCTTTCATTTACAAGTATGCACACAATAGCAAAATGTCATTCTCAGTTCCATCTATGCAGTATCATTGGATCTAATCACATTATCATTTGTAACTGAGCAATCATGGCCAAACAGATGTGGCCACACAGGTATATGACAGAGAGGGTTTTGCCTGTAGAGTAGCACAGGTCTGCAGACTGCAGATGAAGACAGAGCACATATGGAGGGAAAACAGACCCTGATCCCCCATGTCATGACACAGAGATGGGATGTTGCTCTGTGCTGGTCTGACCCAATGTGGGATAAAGGGTACAGAGTACCATATGTCTACCACAGTAAATTTGTGTTTCAGGATGGAAGAGTTCAATAAAACAAAGGAACTGTTTGGGGTTACTACAGGTAGTAAAGAATGTCACCCGAAGCAACCAACATGAATCAGGGAATGAAAAGTCCTTGCCAGACCATCAGGGTGCAGTGCTTTCTACGCCTGCTGCAGTGCTTTGTTTTCCTTTCCTTTCTGGCAGAATAAGAAGCTGAATTAAATATGTTGTAGGGTAGAGTCAAGCAACAAAACAAAGCAAAATGTCCAGGATGGGGTTCTGGACCTTTCTTTGTTCCCTGCCTTTATGATGGAGTAGAGGATTACTGTGTCTTTTAACGGGCAGCTGTCTACTACTGTTGACTCTGTCTGTTTAAATGGAACCAAGAATCAGAGAGTGTTTTAGGTAACAACACTAGCCAAGCTTTCCACAATGCTTAAGCTGAGATACTATAAAAGCAGCTGAAAACCAAGAAAGTCAGCTCCTCTAAGACATCAGAAATGGGCACTCAAAAATGTTACTAGCTTTCTAGAAGTTTTGATCAGAGTGGTTTGGGTTCATGCTATACTGGGGCAGCACCATCACCAATGGAATTGGATTTGCATTTGCCTTTCAGTCGGTACAAAGATGTATCTGCAGAAAGCAGTTTGGGTATTAACAAGCAACTCAGATGCTGAAGGAGCAGAATTACCCCAGTCATGTCTATTTCTCCAATAATTAGGAAAAGAATAAACTGTGTCTTTGATCCTAACTTGGGCAACCTTAATTTGGTTACCTGAATCCAGGCCTCTAAATACCTTTATTTAAACTTGTGTAACTTAAGACACCACCTGTGTTGGTATGCATAATAGTAATTTCATATAGAGACTTCTATCATGTTTACCTGGAGGAAAATTAGTATTGAAACAGTGGAAGCTCAGTGGATCATCTGGGGCAAACTCTATAAGCAACAAAAAAAAAAAAAAAAAAAAAAAAAGAAAAAGAAGAAAATAAAAAAAGCTCCTGCAAACAGCCTTTTTTGTTTTGCCAAAATCAAGGAGAGGAATTGTGTTAAATCTAATTAAAATAGGAAAACTTCAGATGTAGACCATGCTTATGCAAAATCTGTGCTGTTGGAGAGGATGCAAAACTTTTGTTAACTTAATAATTAACAAAACCCTAATTAGATTAAAATTCCTGGACATAGCCCTACTGCTACTCCTGTCCTTATTCAAGGATATCTTTACCCACAGTGTTCACTTTGCATCTTTTACCTTTCTCTATTCACAGTGCCTTTCTTCCTCCCCACCTGGGTTTCCCCTCTCTTCCCCAGAGGATACTGTTGCTGCGTGTACCCCCTTGCTGCTCCTCTCCTCCAGACCAAACACTGTGATGTTCAGATCCATCTGAGCATCACAGTGGCCTCCATGCCCCTTCTCTGCTCTTAGCAAATGCACAGTGGGAGCTAGAAATATAATAATCTCCATTTCACAACTGGTTCCTCAATCTCTTCCTTTTGGTCAGTAACCATTAGATACTTTGCAGCAGACAGCATGGAATAACTTTTTAAATTCCCAGTACCTGTCTGTTTTTTTACATAAAATCAGTAACATTCTGTCTATTTACACCACACAAATTCCCTGAAATTTTGGAATTTACACATTAGCATTTGAGAGACAGAAAAATTACATCAACTAGAGGAGCAAAACCTTATGAACATCAAACCTGAATTCACATAAAAATATTTTCATACCAGGATTAGAAGTAAGGATAAATTTCTTACCTTTTATGATGGCTCAAACAATTGAAAAATCTTATTCTAAAAACTCCAAATGCACAAGAAAAAAAAAAAAAAAATGATGCTGTTTCCACTGCAGAGACACTTAACTGAAACAGGGAAATCAAAATCCCTTAGTTAAAGTCACACAGCTTCTTTACATTACTGAATTTAAGAGTGCCTTGGCAGGTGCCTGGCATCAGAATGTGATCACCCTTTCAGATGGTCCCTGGTATTGTTTTGGTCAGGGCAGATAATCCTACTCCAAAACTGCTGCCAAGCAGACTTTGGGCATCAGCATGGGTCAGAGATTATTGCCTGTAAGCAATTTTATCATGATGTCCTCAGCTGGACAACAAGAGAGTTGGAGAGTGGATGTGACCTAGGCTATGCCAGCTGGTCTTGGTGATAGGAAACGAGCACCACCCACATTTGGTGTCCCAGTTAAAGGCATGGCTACAAAGGACCAGAAACAGGCATAATAAATACTTCATAGAATGATAGAATGGCCTAGGTTGGAAGAGACCTTAGAGTTCATCTAATCCAACCTCCCTGTCATGGGCAGGGATGCCTTGAACAAATGCAACTTCTATACATCTGAAACATGCAACTATGTTCCTTTTCAAGTTTAAAATCTACACCTCTGACCAAAACCTCAGTATTCTGTTGCTCCCCAAACTCAAAACACCAAATAAAACTTGATATAAACTCTCACACTTCATTTAATCTTCTGATGACATGTTAATAATTATGGCACACGGGTCTTTGTCAGTGTGTCTATTGTTATGACAGTTCAGAATGACATGCCTATATTCTAACACTTCCATGCTGACAATGAATGTGGTTCAATCTGCAGAAGTTTTTCCTGTCTCCATCACTGGTGAGTCAGGAGAAAACTCCTGACAGGCTCCTGGAGACTGCAAGAGGCCAGCAATCATACCCTTCTATGCAAGAGTTGCTGGGCTCTTTTATCTTAGCAGTTACCTCCAAGGACTTCTCCTTGGTGACACTAATTCCTGCAGAAGTGACAATAGCCCGTGGTCATCATGCCAATTTAGTTATTATGCTGGAGGACTCTGAAAGCTAGAAGGCACCAACCTATGATTAACCTAGTCACATAGTGCAGCAATCATTTTGAGTTACTACCAACCTAAGCCAGATTTGAACTGCTGACCAAGAAGTGAAAGGCTTTGTATCCTATTACCAATATTCTAAATCATCCAGCCTCCCCTGCAACTATATTTTTTGGATTATTATGTAGGAACAATAATAGAATACCCCATAAACAGGTTCTTTAGATATTCAAACATGTCAGGTTGTACTTTCTACATTTTCAGATAATTGTGGAGTAAATATTTGTTAAATGAAGTATTTTACATCTGTCTTGGACCAAAGCGATCTTTCTGTCAGTAATACCACTGAACACTTGTAAAAGTATGCCGGCCATTACAGAGTTATGCACTCTTGGCAAATACAGCCTTTGAACTCATGTTACTGTGCTGCCAATAAAAAATATGGTTTTTTTTATCAACTGGATGTCTTTCAATTATACAATCATTGTCTGACAGAAAAGCAGTTCAAATAGATTTTTTAAAAATCCTTTTTTAAAAAAAAAAAAAATAAAATTTCACACCAGTTGGCAAAAGGTTGACATTTGTTTGCCTAACTCTCAAAGAGACATTTGGTGTAGTTCAGCAGTACAGAGAAAATACTGTATAAAGATCAAAAGAAAAAAAAAAAGCATGTACACTTTCCTATGAAAGACAACACATGGTCCTTGCAGAAGGAAATGCTTCATTTCTTTCCCATACATCAGACCTAGTCCTTCACCTCATCGTTCTGTTCATCTGCAGTCATAATGCTGGAGTGGGAAGCCTGGGCTGACCAATGTTTTCATAACCCATTTTAATCCTATAGAACACCAAAAGCAAACATCTAAAAAGCAACTGTGCTCATAATAAAATAAATACAGAAAAAAAAAATATCTGGTTCAGTCTAAACTGCCATTACACAGACACTAATATACACTTCTTAATTCAGAATTTGCTTTAAATTGTTAAATTATCTTTCACTGAAGTTGTTGAAACTCAGTGAAATTAATTTTCAAGGAAATAATAGCATTCAAAACACCCACACCACCTATTCAGAACCACCCATAACAGCATGGATAAATTTTGAAATCCAACAAAATATCTCACATAGCCAATATCTGCACAAATGTTACTTCATTCAGAGGTTTAAAACGGATGAAATACATTTACAGTGCTGATGATGTACTGAGGTTTCCCCATCTCTGAAATACATAAAACTCCTTCATTTTTTTACAAGAATTTTTTTTTTTGTTTTGCATTCCGAAAATTAGTTTAAGCCACATTTCTCTTATGAAAAAGGACACACTTTATAATTGTTATCCATGTAATTACCCTTCTCTGTCTGCTCTTTCTGTGTGCACTTATGCTAGTAATTGCCTAATTGATGTGATTGCACTGAGGTGGAGGGCACTTTATCACTCTTCATTTTAACTTGCTTGTTTTTAATGAGGGAATTTCACTTTATGAGTCGTTTCTCTTTTCACTGCCCAGGAGCACCAAGAAACTGTTATTTTCTTCCCCATGTATTGTCCTCTTCACCTTCTGCTCTGTATCACTTGAAATTTTTCCCTTTCCACATGCAAGGTCCCATCTCATATTTTCTTTCAAACTCTTACTACTAAGTCTTACTTTTTCATCAGCCTCTTGCCTCACTGTTGTTCAGGCTCCTCCTTTCTCCTTATATCTTCCTCTATAAAGCTACTATAATTATCTTTTCAATTATAGAATTAGTAGATGTGAAGACATCTCTATTCCAAAGAATGATTCACTGAACTTAGAAGTCTGTTTTGGTAATTGCACCCTAAAAGTCTCTGTTCCTCTTCAATGACTATATGAGGAATTTTGATATTTTGCTCAGAGTTGTAGGTACTACAGCTACCTACTTTTGGTTATATGAATGCTGTCTGAGGTATCTACATCCTTTGACGGGAGTATTGTGCAATTGAGAAAGCCAGCATCTGTGATTCTGTGATTCCATGATTCCATGATTATGTAATCTCACCACTTAATCCTCCTCAAATAACATATTTCAACTCTACCAAAAAATCTACAGCCATAATGGGTGCAGCTCCAAATTTACAGCTTCTCCATAACTAAAAAAACTTCCTTGTAATGTGTTTCTGCCATGAATCACTGGAGAGCCTACTTGTCTTTTTTTCTTTTCTGGCATGTACTATGAGACAGGCTCCTTGGTAGTACAGGTCCAAATGCATGCAGTGGTCACCTAAAATCAAATAATTAATGATTAGGCATTAATGTGGAAAACAGGTATCAAATTGTGTTCTGATCCATTATGTCTTCCACAGGTACTTTACATAATTTATGCCTTAGATATGAAAAGTCATGATGATGGAAACATATAAATACAAATCAAAATCCTGACAGGTGCTGAAGGATGTTGGGCATCCCATGAAATTGTACATCTAATCATAACTATGGACCTTCTGCATCCATCAGGACTAACTTCGTATGAAGTGTGCTTGATCTGTATCTGTAGAACTTGTGAGCACATGGATGTCAGGTTCCAGGGGAACAATCTTCCCAATAAATTGTCTTTTCACAATATAGCAGAAATGTTATTTCAGATCTTTCATTTCCATCATTTTGAATACTGAATACACCTGAGTAATGTTATGATATATACGATCTCTTGAATGGGGTTTCTTTTCCTTTTATCATTGAAAAAGTTTTATTATACTCTGGGTTGAAATGTCAAGCCTCAAATAAAGGCAAAAAGTGCCAATTCTGGAATGAAAAATATTCATTATTACTAACAATTCAGGTGAATTTTTTTAATGTATCTTACCAACAAAAACAAAAGAGAACAACAGTCAGGTAAACGGACATTTTTAAATAAGGATATACTTCTGGCTGTTTGCCAACTTTAATAATCTATCCTCTGTTTAAATTAAAATATCATGTCAGCTTTTAATACAAACCCTACATGAGTTGCAAATTCACAATATGTGTTAAGTCTAAAAAAATCATCATCTATCATTGCACTATTTCAGCAGTGGCAGCTGGGTATTTTTAAAAGGTTCCTATGAACACAGATCTTAGTTTAAATGTAATATTATGTTATATTACTCACACTTGAACTGACCTTCATAAATATCAAATCCTTACAATTATAAGTCCTGACATTTAATACTTTCCTGCAGACTAAGTGGGACCATGTTACATTATAAGGTCACTTGTCATTTGCAGCTTTTAGAGAAACTTATCATTTTAATGAAGACACTAACTCAGACACATACAGTAATGAAATTGTGGACAAACATACTTCAGATTGGCTCAAGGGTGCATATTATCCCTGCACCACACAGCACTGATAGACTTTAAAAATGCCTTGCTAGTTCACTGCCCATCTGTATTAACAAGAAGCATATGCTTTGCATTGTTACCATAGGAAATTACTTCTTAAGTGGTCCTAGTGAACACTGAAGGGTTAACCCTTCCATTTCTCCTGGGATTAAACTAATAGGTTTCCCCAAAGGGCTGCTATTCCCCCAGGTTACATAAGGAAGCTGCTTTTGCTCACTTAACCATTCAGCCAAGCAACTGGGCAATATTTGAGATTGATCAAATAATGTGTTGTACCCATAGGAATAAATTATGCCACTGAAGTGTTTTACTGAGCCACCTACACCCTGGTCTCCCTCTAGAGTGAATGGCAAGTCAGAGGCTTCTGGGTTGAGTGGAACACCTTGAATAGAAGACAGAAAATTCCAGGAAAAGCAAAAGATGCATAATTTCAAAGCATGTATATTTTTTCTTACTTTGGCACCAGATCTGTTGCAATGCCTATAATATTCAGGTCCAGATGACAGCAGAACAATACTGGAGTAAAGAGGGAACATTTTCTTTCTTGTGTGCTCTGCAATCCAGTTCCTACACATCTTCCTCATATAAACTCTCACCCAAATTTCTGATCCTGTATTTGCATTTGCTTTTTTATTTGGGGGAGAAATAGTGCAATATCCAGAACAATTAAGTATCTTATAGGCAATAAAAAAAATACGGTGGAACCACAAATACAAATAACCCACATAACATAACTAGAAATGTCATGCCAGATTTCCTCTGGTTTTAAGGTGCCCTTCCACAGCAGAGATTATGACCTTTGTGAAACTTTTTACTATCCACCTGCTTTTTCATAGATCAAGTTTCAAAAAATACTACCCTTCACTCAGCAAAAAGCCCGCCAAAAACCCTAAAACACAGTCACTAAGTAAATGTACAGTATAAGAAGAGAAAGACAGAGAAATTAAAGAGAGCAATAAGAGATCACTATTGCTAACACAATTTGCTTTGCTTTCCAGACTTCATTAACGAGAGTGGAATGGATAGCAAAGCAGAGCATAAAGATGTCAGAGATGTGTCTCTTGCATGAAAGCAATGTAATTCTTTTCACAGTACTAATACTAATGGGACTTCCAGATGTGCTTAAACTGGTGATAGAAAAGCTTAAATTGGTCCAGACATGGAGTCACAGCAATGTGCAGACATGATAATTCTTTCATATGGTGATCAAAGTGGTGATCATTATCCTTTGAATAATGTAGAGCACCCCGTCCAACAGACACCTATGGAAACAGCTTGGTCTCATATATATCCTATTGACTTTGTGCACCTGAATGGTTTCCTAAATAAGGATGTCAGTCACCCTGGGATCACTCTAAAGTTAGCAGAGAGAAAGAAGTGTTTCTAGGCTACTTCCATACATGGAGCCAGGGTATGAACATTTGCAATACAGCATGAGCATGCAAATTATTTTTTTTTCAGTCCATGGATGATGCTAGCCCTGATCAACTTGTACTCTCTCAGACAATTTGAGAATTACCACAGGCCAAGGATCTTTTGTGATAGGCAGTTTCAACACAGCTGCTGTAGTTTGAGACCACCCAACTGGCAACAAAGCACCAGGCAGCCACTTGCTCACTTCTACCCCGCTCCAGTGGATGGGGAGGAGAAAAGACAACAAAAGGCTCCAAGGTTGAGCCAAAGGACAGGGAGGGCTCACTGGCCAATTATGGTCATGGGCAAAAGACATACTTGACTGGGGTAAAAAAAAATCTATTTAAACAAAACCAACAATAATTTACCAACCGAATCAGAGCAGGACAATGATAAACACAACCAGATCTTAAATACACTTTCTCCCTACCTCTCCATCTTCCCAGACCCAACTCTGCTACCTCCTCCCCACAGTGGCATGGGGGTGCATGGAAACAGTTGTGCAGTCTGTCCCAATCCAGTCCTGGTTATTTCTGCTTCTCTTTTCTCCTCGGAGAGAGAATTCCTCACAGTCCTCCCTTGTGACAACATGAGGACCCTCCCATGGGAGACAGTCCACCATGGGCTTCTCCTACAAATGTGGGTCCTTTCTGTGGGCTACAGTGCTCCCAGTGATGAACTGCTCCAAATGGGTTCCCATCAGAGTCACTGCCTCATCTGGGATCAGTCCTGTGCTCCAGAGTGGGGTCCTCCATGGCCTGTAGATGGAATTCTTCTCCACTGTTGATCTCCATGGGCTGCAGGGGATCGACCTGACATCTCACCATGGGCCAAAGAGGAATGGCTGCTCTTGCATGCCTCCCTCTGTTCTTCCTCACTGACCTTGATGTCTGCATTGTTATCTTTACCACTTCCCAGTCCTTTCCAAAACAACAACAAAAAAAATGTTACTGAAACAAAAGAAGTTGTCCATCAGGGTTTCCCATCTTAAATATGTTATTGAAGAGGTGCTGATTGGTTTGACCTTGGCCAGAAGCAGTACCAACTTGGAGCCAGGGGAGCTTCTCATAGTTTCTTGCAAGGGTCATGCCAGTAGACCCTCCCCTGGTAGCAAAACCCCCTAGGTACAAAACCAGGACAACAGCCATCATGTCTTAGAGAATAAGATCATTTAATAATACAGATATTATTAAAGAGTACCAGTTGCCCTAAAGGCCAAAGAGGGAACCTTGGCATTATTACGTTTAAGAGGGCAGTTCAGTGGGGTCATTTGATGAATTGGTCCCTGGAATTGTCTAACCACTCATCAGAGAAACTAACTGAATGCTATCACAAGGGCTTCAGATAAGTAATATAAGAATGCCACTGACAAACACTGGAAATATAGCCTATAGACACTGACATCTGTTAGCTGTCATCTTCTAAAACTGGGACAGAAAACGAGGAAGAATTTCATGCATGGAATCCATTTCACAACATCATTGAACTGCAGTCCTGAAACTGACAAGAAATCAAGTAAGGACAATTTATTACAAATGGCACAGCTTGACCAGTAGCCTAATTGGGATGACTGAGTTTTGTCTTAATGACCTTATTTTGCATAAATAGGAGCTAATTGAACTTATCAAGTAGAAAGTAGGCCCATATACCTACACTCATTTAAAACCTCCAAAGAGAACTACTTAGGAAGGGAAAAGGTGCACACTGCCTTTTCTTTGAGTATGACATATCACTGAAGACGGGGTGCACTGACTGGGAAAGCCCTAGGAGTTTGTGGCTGCAGTGTTATCCTTCAACACTTCATTCTTAACTATGTACAAGGCATGATCTATCCCTCAGTGTGCTGTACTGTGCTGTGTTTCGATAATGAGAAGCAATTGCATGTTTCAAGTCCTACAGGTGATTGATACCTGTGTAATTTTATACTGCTTCCAATAAAGCAAGCAAGTCCTGGGTCTGAAACCCTTTTCAGATGAATGTGTATATGGCTACTTAGTCAGGAAACCATATCCAGAAAGGCTGGGTATATATTAAATCTTGAATGTTTTATGTTGAACATTAAAAAAATATTGTCATTCCAGATAAAAAATGGTCTGATCTTCAAGTGCTCACCAGGTTCTAAATGAAGGTAACCTGTATCATTTGTATAAAGAATAACAGTGCAATGAAACAGAAGACAGACAGGTAAATTGATGATTCAGTGTTTACTGCAGTATTCGTTACAACAAAGCTAAGGTTCTCATTCTCCCCTAGGAGTTATATCTGCCATAAATTTGAAAAGACCCATTAAAATTCCACCTCAGAATAAAATCAGTTAAAATAGTCAAAAGAACTGAAAGAAGATTCCTTAGGTTGGAATAGTTACACATTCTAGCTTCCATTGCAGACTTCCTGATAACTCTTCTGTTAATTCCATTTCTCACCGTCTTCCAATATTATTTATATCTGGAGGTGTGAACTTTCTGCAAATAATCAGTGTTTATATAATTAATATCAGTTGTACTTTATAATCAGTGTTTACAATGTCTAGGCTTTGTATTGGACATGCAATATGAATTGCACTCACAGGCAGGTTGAAAAAGAATAGGGAGCTCCAAGGAGAAGGTGCTAGATTCCTCAACAGCAAACAAACAAACAAATAAATAAACAGAACATTGAAATCAAAAGCTGAAGAAGAGGAAGAAGGATGGTTCTGATAAAACATATACTGGTCATACAATGACTCTCATCAGTAATACTGATCTTCCTTTTCTTTTTTGACTACCAGACAAGGACGTGCAGCGAGTACATAACTAAAACTTCAAAATCCTCTGGTTTTTTGCATGACAAGCCTTCTAAGTCTACTCTTGCTAATAACCATTACACGAGTCATTGGATTCCAAAGATGAATGATATTTCTTTTGGCTTCAATCTAAAACCAAATATGGGTACAGCCTAATGATAGCTTAATGATAGTTTGCTTACAGTGAGACTGGTTGATCAAAAAAAGGTGTCTTACACCTTCAGAATGTCTCAAAACTATCTCTGCCAACAACACTCTTTGCCTGGCAGTCA
Source organism: Corythornis vintsioides (assembly GCA_025447755.1). Lineage (NCBI taxonomy): Eukaryota > Metazoa > Chordata > Aves > Coraciiformes > Alcedinidae > Corythornis > Corythornis vintsioides. The sequence goes on along the minus strand of JAOEGS010002054.1, from coordinate 27,297 downwards.
TAAGCCTGAGTTACCCAAAATATCCTCTGCAGGATAACAGTATGGTATTTGGACTTAAATATAACTTGGTTTTTGGATCCGTGAGTGAAAACATACAAAATGGACTTTAAGCATGCTTAACCATGCATATCCTACCCTACCTCCTCTTCTTTTATTTTCCCCTTTAAGTACTGATGCTGTGAGCTGATGGGAGATCTTCCATTTCCATTCATAGCAGAAGATTCTGTGGAGTGCTCTGATTTGTGACCTTAACCTTGCCACACATCCTCGCTTAGGAGTATGATCACATTGGACAGCCTGCTGTGCCCCACATTGGGATTTACAGTAGCACAGACTAAATATTACCCCTTTAAACTTATTCCTAGAGATCCCAAGCATGCAAAGCTGGAGACATTTCCTTGTCAGCTCCTAATACCAGAATAAACTAACATGAACTTTATACATTTATATCTATATATACACAGAACATGTATTGTCGATCCCTCCTTTGTGGGCTACACTGGTGGCAGTGTTTTCTGTTTCTAATCGCCATGGCCTTTATGATACTGTACTTAATGAATTGTGCTCCTCAGGAGGAGGTCAGTGAAAGAATTAAGCTAAAAACCCCTAACAGTGTTGTTGGCCAGGAGCCAGCTCTTTCCAGGCTGTGTTTCTGCATGAGGTCTACCACAGCTGGAGCGAAACGACTTGCAGGTGGCTCAGTGGGCAACAGATCACACAGTACTGCTCTGTCCGCCCCTCGACAGCAAGGAGGGAGTCACCTATGCCTGCCGTTGGTGGCTGAAAATGAGCAGGAAACGTCTGACAATCTTGATTAAGAACTCCCAAGCATTGAACTTTCCATAAGGAAAAAGCACACTCAGATCTCTCGCCTTTGACATTCTAACTTCCAATTTAAATACTGCTTGGGGTCCAGGAGAAAACGCTAACGCTTATCCTTGTGATGTTGGGCAGTGGATGCCTTAATATTAAGATGATGTGCATGGCCCAGTCAGCACACCAAAGCCTGGGTAATGAAGTGAGTATGCCCCCAAGTTTCATTCTTAGAGAATTTATAGGTATTATTTTTAAAGTAGCTGAAACATATTAAGTAGTTTTCTGGAGTGTTTTTAAACTATTAATTTCTAAATTGCATGAACAGATGCATATGCACAGTGGAAAATAGCATCAAATAGCTTTGGGAAACAGAGTAGCTCAAAGACCTGGCTAAATGAAGTTAAGTTCCACTAACAGTCTGCTTGGACAACACCTTTCATGTCCCTGGGAACCCCACCACTATGTCTGGTCAGCTTCACTTTCTTGCAGATTAATCATTTGTGGTTTTAAAAATATATAAATCTTAAATATCTACAGAAATTGAGGAACAGAAGGCTTTTCCATATCTCAATGGAGAAAAACTACTCTCTGTCTGCTGCAGGGATCACATGAGGCTCCTTAACCAAACAGGCACAATCCTGACGTTGTGGCAGCTGAGGATGAAGGGTTGGAGTGACTCTCCCATAAGAAGGCTGGGAGCCAGCTGAGCTGTGAGGCAAAGATCAGGGAGATTAGGGGTTGTGTTCATATCAAATACTTTTTCACAAATATCTCTCCATTAGTTGCTACAGGTAGGCAGGTGCCTGGTTTCACCACAGCAGCAGCAACTCTGTCCTGGGCACTGTGTAAGGCTCCTCATAAACCAAAAGAGACAGCAAACACAGAATACATTCATCTGACTGCACAACTGCAATGTAATTATGTGAAGGTGCACAAGACCTCAGATTTACATGTCCTCAGCAAATCTGCTGCTGCTTTCAGCAAGTCATCTGTTTCTCAGCTACCTCCACTATGCATTTTATGTAGTTCTAGAAATAATGTGACTTCGAAGCAGCACCTCTGGTGACCAGAAAGTTGGTGCTTTTATCTAGAAAATGCTAAGTCAGCCCCATTATAGAAATTTGAATATGCTGTGAGAGACTTACATGTTGAGTCTTTGGTGCTGGGAGTCCTTGGGTGTGTGGGACAATAAGGCCTCTACATTTGTGTTCAGCAAAATGTTATGCTGAGTCTCCATGAGCACAGTTCTGTGATCTAGTTACAGTGATGCAGATTAACACTTATGTCATGATCCAAAAAAAAGAAGGAGCTTAATGATTTCTGCCATACTTTTCTGATTCTTAAAATGACTACTACTCCTTCAGAAGTAAAAAGTGAATGTCTTGATCTGTGGCCTCCTGATCTTTACCAGCATTCCTTAATAATGACATTTACAAATCAGAAATGAGAAACAATTGCATGTGACTAAGGTGACTGTAAAATGGTCAAAAAAAAACCCAACCCAAAACAAAAAATGCACACAGTAAGTGAATGGAGATTACAAGTAAGTAAATACTTAATACTTAATAAGGTCAATACTTCATCACTGACTATAACTACCGAATGAGTTAACTATGAGATAAAGTCTTTGTGCAAAGAACTGGCTAAAATTATACAAAAAAAAAAAAACCAACACCTTTTTTTTTTTTAAAGTGTAAACATTAATGAGCACTCTGTTCTGGATCCTATTTTACCCACTAGCTCCCACAATGTTGTTTTACAACACAATTTCTTCTCCACTTTCTTCAGGCAAAGCCATGCAAATACACAGGGACTCAAACTAAGGTCCCACAGCTCCAGAAAATACTATACTGCAGACATGCCCACTTGATCTAGAGAGTCACACAGAGCAACAAGAAGCTAATGCTGATAGGTAGATTCTCTCAGCTCTTCCCATCTGGTCTCTAATCCTCATTCCTGCACCCTTGATCATTAACTCTTAATTTATGGCAGTTTAAACAAAACAAAACAAAACAAAAAGAATTATAATGAGTAACATATAAGTTCATGTTCCTGGTAGCTCTCATGCCCTATAAATTCCCACTACACCTAGGAAACTGTGGTTTGATTTTCTTTATTGCTAATTGGTGAGCACAGCCAAAGAAATTCCTAGCAGGTTTTCATCTCTTGAATTTATTTACCACCATGGAAGGGGAAGGGCACCATTCCTCTGGGAAAGAGGGAGAAACTGGAAGGATTACATTATTGTGACCTTACATATGAGCTGACATAGTACAGCACTAAATCAATGACTTGGCACAGAAAACGAGATTAGCACGGGTGGGTTACAAGGAGTTTGCAGGACTGCAGCTGTCCTGCGGCTACCAGTGGATGTCAGTAGAGGCTCCACTTGCAAAGGAGCCAAATGGAAAGAGACAAAGGAAAGAAAATCCTCCAGGTTCTTTAGTATAGGCAGTGCACAATGAACAAACATTCCAGAATGGCTAGTCTTTCCCAGTTAATGATTTAGGACAACTAGCAAGCTTTTTAGTACATTAAAGGATGTAGCAAAGCTGATTGGACTGCTTGTAATTCTTTATGCTTTCACCTTTCAAAAGTAATATTGTTTCAGTTAATTTAAAAACAATGAACAAAGGCAGGACTCCCACTGTTGGAATAGTAGTGACACTGGACGACAGATTAAAAAGAAGCAAAACATATATCAGCTGCTCCCTCTCCTCCAGCAGAGCAGCCACTGCTACAGAAACATTTAAATTCGACAATAAAAAGCAAAGCTCTCCAATTATTGCTTTGCAGGGGTTGAACTACAACATCGTAGTAAAACAAACAATCTGGACAAGCTAAGCACAGGGCTTTAGCTGAACTCTTAACAATTTTATCTAGAACAAATAAACAAACAAACACAAATGGAAAGGATTTCCTTTGTTAAATTGTAGATCCTCACCTCACACAACCAAAAGCTTCCCCTGTGAATGTTCCTGGCAGTGGAGTTATTGATAAGAGTGACCAATTTCCCCATTTAGGAACAGCCTGTGATGCCATTGCTTACACTAAAACATGGTTCTAATGGGCAATGAGGTGAAACCAAAGAAGTGAACAGGCACTGCACAGTTTAAAGACATTTCATCCAAGAAAGCTGTTGGAAAAATCCCATTGCTGTAAGACTTTTCCTAAAAGTAAATGTAGACTTTTAAGGTGTTTCTATTCTGAAGGAATCCAAAATAACTTCATTTATTGGAAAGGAACCTGACTATGGTGTTCTGTTACTAGATTAAAGCTTTCCTACTCCCAGCTGATAGAAAGCAGCATCCTGCAAAATAAGGATTGAAAATCCCTTCCAGTTATTCTAGCTTGGGTGGATGTTTGTGAGTTCAAAATTTTCTGCTCTTCCAGTCTGCCCTGTCTGTAAATACAAATTATTATCGCTCATGTGGTCACTAAAGCTGGTAAAGTGTTTCAAGAAAATATTTTTTCATTGGAAAAATGCCAGTCTTAGAAATAGACATGTTTCATGGGAACATGCAAGTTTTAACAAACTTTTGTTGGGAACATTTTTTTGGGTCCAGAATGAGACATTTGGTCTAAACCAGAGAGAAAGAGGGAGAAAGATCTACCTCAAAATATCAAATATCACAGTGGTCATATTTCCCCATATATCAATTATTTGAGGCTTCTAAATATTTTTCAGCCTCATTTCCTACATGACTGCAGGATTTGTCTGTTTATCTCTCAGTCCTCTCTTAAAAACATTGTGACCCACTGGCCAGATTCAGTATTTACAGAGGTTACTCTGCACTGTTTGGAACTTTTGGAGAAACCAGGGGTGAGTAGGGGAGAGAGATGTACTACTCTGCCCACTGTGGTAAAGCCTTCAACATGAGAACAGACATTGTATTTTCTTCCTAGCTTGGGAAAGGATTCAGCAGATGTGGGGTGGGGAATTATTGATTCTCCAAAGACACTGAGGGTGGAGGTGATCACAGACAAAATGAAGGAAGAACCTGAGATGAGAAGGTTCATGACTCATCCGAAGGAAACTTCAGTTCTCTATTAGTTCTCACCAGAACCACTTGCACTATTTTTATGCAGGTTGTCAGCATTACCTGACATTTCAGAATGGAGCAGCACAGAGCTGTACAAAGATCTGTTAGTTTTCTCTTTTTTGAGCCCCAAACAACTTTTCTATATCTTTAACACTGCTTCTTCACAGACATCCCCAGCTGCCTATGGCACTTTCTATTTTGTTTTTCCCCCAGTCCATTTTGTTTGATTTTATACCATTGTTATTCATGACTGCTTTTCTTGATCCTTTGATTTCTTCTAATATGAGAAGACTGTCCTGTCTGACCTGTGAGTGTTCTCAATTATTTCCCTTTCCCCCTCTATATCTGTAGGAATACATTCAAACACAGATTAGGAGTCATGAACATACATCAGTCAGGAGTATGGTGGTCTTTTAGACAAGTGAGTTAGGATTTGAGAGATCAGACAAGTATCACTGAAGTAAAAAAGCAACAAGCTTTTGATTTACCAAGAATGAGGAAGCTCTTTGGAAAAATACCAGAGGAAGCTATTGAAAAGGAGCAGGTGCATTGTTGTAAGTAAAAGTCTTTTGACAGTTTAGCCACAGACAAGGGACATTAGCTTCAATTCACCCTCTGAGCGTTTAAAGGTTATGAAGAGATTTTGCAAAAGCAGGCTGAGCTTCACACAGCTACAGGTTACATTCTCTTCAGGGTCTGAACAAGCTTATTTAAAAGTGTGATTGACATGTATTGGCATCTTCAGAGAAACTCAAATAAATATAAAATCTCTAGAGCCTACTCCCTACTGGCTCATCTGAAAATATTTTATGATTGGAACAGTCTTTTTTTTTTTTTTTTTTTTTTTTAGCCTCGGTAATACGGGGGGGGTTTTGTCTTTTTTTACTAAATTTATTAAAGGGATGGGGCAACCCAAAATAACAAAAAGAAAAAAAGAGCAGTGT
>JAOEGS010002054.1:1713-21484 GCA_025447755.1 Corythornis vintsioides | reverse complement strand
AACTTAAATAAAAATAAAATCTCTAGAGCCTACTCCCTACTGGCTCATCTGAAAAAATTTTATGATTTGAACAGTCTTTTTTTTTTTTTTTTTTTTTGTAGCCTCAGTACTACAGTGGGTGTATTGTCTCTCTTAACTAAATTTATCAAAGGGATGTGCAAACCCAAAATAACAAGAAGAGAAAAGCAGCATTGTTCTTAATGAGTTATTTTATAGGGTGTTTCCCAACTTCAGCTTCAGTGTTCTGGTAATTTAACACATGGAATAATACCAGCTAGTAATTTTGGCTTTGAATTTTGTTATTTTATGTCTTATGAGAAGTTAATTGCACCTTATACACAGTTAAAAAGGAAAAAAAAAAAAAATCCCTGAGATATGGAGCACATTTTTTTTTATATCGCTGCTTTCTATTCATTCAGCACCAGTCTGTGCTAGACCAAGCAGAACTGAAAATGAAGGGAAAAAAAACGTGGACACAGCAGGTGTAACAGAGCTCAGACCACAATAGGGTGCTATCATTTTATAACATGAACTAGCCTTCCATAGCGACCTGCAAAGAATGTGGCCTTTGAAATAGCTTCACTAGAATTAGTAGCCTTTCAGGAAATATTACTATTGTTCTGAATTCCACTTGAAAATTTAATTTGCCCCCTGTTATTTTCAGGCAAATTCCTGCAGAGCTTTATTCTATGAAATCTGTGTAGGTGCATAAGAAACATCATCTTGACTCGGGAAATTCATACGCCTTTGTATGCAGAGCAATCTATTTACCATGTGTGTGTTTATCTACAAGCTCTCAAAGAGAGCTTTTGAAGATATCCTTCACATGTAGGTGTGTGCTACACTGAAATCACATGCATTCTGTAATTACACTGTATTCTCCTATAAAATGCCCAACTGACCAGGAAGTACTGCATTGTTAACCAGTAAACATGCATAATACCAACACTGCAGCACAGAAAAACCTGCAATGATGCAGCTTTCACACAAACAATATGCCAGAAAAGCCATTGCTTAGTGACTAGGAGTCAGACTTCAGTTCTGAACACTCTTGCTTTGAGGAGTGTAAATAGGGTAGCTATGAGATGAATCCACTTGAGCTGAATCTCAGACAAAGGCAGCAGGTGGGACACAAGGGTGGCTCAGTCTCTTGCCATTGTCATATGCCAGGAAGGAGGCAAGTCTGGCTGGTTACATCAGTGTGGTGATTAAAAAGTGTGGTTGGCCTTCCAGACACCTGATCAAGCTTTAACTGCAGCTAGCAAGATACCTGTGCTGATGTGGCTGCAGTCCCACAGGTGGAATGCAAGAAGACAGGGTACCCAGAGCATTTGTGGGTGCCCAAAGTCCCCACTCCATTGGGTCAGATATGTGCCCATGAGCTGGCATCACACCTCTAAGATGCAGGGGAGACATGGCTGAGATCTTAAGGTAAAATTCTGTAACTGATTTAAATGAGTGGATTGCATCACATTGCTAATCCACAGCGTCTCATAACATGACTTTTTACTTGACTCAGAATTTCCTCAAGTTTATAGTGGAAAAAAAATAAAAATCTAGATTTGTAATACATTAGCAACAATCACCTCTTAAGAACTATTTACTTAGGTTATAAATCTTAATTCATTTAATTATATGACAAAAATTAAGGGTACGATATAATTTGGGAAATAATAAATTGCCATATTTCTATGTTGATGTAAATATCTAGCTAAATATGTCAATGAAAATGACAGTAACTGTCTGGATCACCTGTGTGATTCTAAAACTTACTACTTTATAAACACAAAACTGATTTTGGGTTGGATTCTGCTGAGATCAAATCTGTCACTGTAGCTAAACATAAAGGTGAACATATCTTTCATTCATCCTGCTTTGATGTAGTATATATTGTATATTTCTTTAGAGAAACATTCAGCAATATCACTTTGTTCAAAGCCATTGTGTAAGAAGATTCCTGGATTTGTATTTTCGTGTCATGCTAACCTTGCTTCTTGCTACCAAACAATCTTCAAAAGGAAATGTGGAAGTTTCTTCCACCCAGCTGTACAACTTTTCAAGTGATGACTGGCTACCAGCAGTCACGCTGTGCTACTTCATACTGCCATGTCTGCAAAGATGTCATGAAATATGGCAGAGCATGAGACATGTCAGAAATTCAGGATCAGTTCTCTGCAAATTCTAACCAAGTAGCAAATATGTGACCAAGTATTTGACGGTCAATTTGGCAAGGAGCATGGACCACTTCCTTCCCTCTCTAGACAATTAGTGGGTGAGAGGGGTCTGTCAGCAGGGGAAGAAAAATGTGAAACTTAAGGGCAAGAAAGTCCACGAGAGCTGCTTACATGCCCTCTGCTTTGTTTTGGGTTTTGGTTTTCTTTATTTTCTTTTTTTCCTCTGGGTAGATAAATTAATAGCTAGTGGCATTTACTTTTTCTACTGTGGAAAAAGTAGGTCCAGAGAGACTGGACATTTTATTACTTTTAATCAATTCCAACAAATTGTTTAATAAGAGAAAAGAACTGGAAAACACACTACAAGTTGAAAGATTTCTGGTTTCCCATTTGAAGTGACTTTTAACTTTGAAATGTATTTCAACCGTATTTTTTCAAATGTCAAAAAGTAAAATGCCTGAGGAATCAAAATAATTCATTTCAAGTGAAACAAAGCATTTTTTGACACAAAATATTTTCAATATTTTCTGTCTGAATAAAAAGCAAAATAATTTAAGCTGCCTTGACTGACAATTATTTCCCTTCCATGTTTTCTGAACTGCCAAGCTAAACCAAAATTTATTATTTTCCTTGCAATATACTAAAATATGCATAAATCCAGATAGCTTTTTGTTGGATGTCAGTCAGAAAAAGCAGGTGGAAACTTAAGCTCAATCTGTACAAGGAAAAAAAAAAAGTGAGGTAGAGTATAACCAATAATCTGTTATAGATAATGTACATTAATAACATGGAGAAAGAGCTTGCTAGAATTATTGATAGCAGTGCCAAAACAGAGAACATGTGAACTTTCTACAATTTGATCAGGATTTAAATAAAATCACAATATGACAAAAAGCAGCAGATATATGTATTTTACCTACACTCTAGTCTCAACTTTTGCCATAAAGTTTTGCTGTAGCACCAGCAAAGGGCAAATTTCCAGACACCTGGGGAGCCATGGTTAGCCCTTCTCCCTCTCTCTTTTAATGAGGTCATTACTCACTCGTCACTCCAATAATCCTGCTATAACTACAATAAAGCTTGTAATAATCAGGGTAGATAAAAAACAAAAGGTAATTTAAAATAATTTAAATTTTCTTTTTCTGGACTGGATGTAGAAGATATTGTCAAGTTTAGCAACGGTTAAATCTCCTGCCTAAAGTGGCTTCGTAAAAATATGACTTAATAGTGGAACTGACTCTTTCCAGCTTCTGACATTTGTGTGTCTGATCAATTTTCACTCTGATGCATGTGGCAGAATATGTGTGGTGTGCACACATACAGTCAAACTGTAATAACTCTGATGATAAATAGGTCAGTATATAGCTGAGTAATAGCTGAGTTTTTAGGATCTGCTTATCACTGACTTTGGGATCCCTGCTAACCTTAGGACATATCTTCCTTGTGCAATAGACTGTAAAGCAGTTTCCTCCTAGACTCTGTTAGATCCAGAACCAGCAGCAGCATAGCAGTGTCAGGGCAGGGCAATGGATGAAAACATAAGCCCTTCTTGTCAGCAGCAGGGACACACACAGTTCTAGCATGACTGCCATCCTCCTTCTGTAAGCTTTGCTCCTGATCTTAAAAGAGCACTCTTTTTCCCTGCAGTGTCCACAACAGAGACAAAGCAGTTAATGCCACCCAAAATGCTTCATGTTGAACATAGGAGCCCATTCACAAAAGGAGTTAGGCTGTAGCAACACTGTTCAAGCTACTAAGTTCTCCTCCATAACATAATTTAGCTCAGCTGTAGCACCAGAGTGCTGTGACAAAGCTGCTTCCAGTTGGCTGGAGGCAAAACAATGGCAGAGACCTTTGAACATTTTGCTGGTACACAACCAGGGTCCAGCCCTCAGAAACCTCCCTTACACTGGCTGATTTACTAGCATGGGCATAGCCACAAAATTCAGCTTGCAGCCCTGATGCAGCTATCTCTCACATTTAATCCATTAGACAAATGTGAAATCAATTTGTACATCTGCAGTGGCCATTTGCTCAGGATATCTGAGCACAGGGCAGCTTCACTGGAGCTATTGAGCCTCTCCAACAAGCCTGCCAATAGCCTGGAATTCCTAGACTAACGGCCAAAAAAGCAGCAGGACAGTAGATGATGTATAAAGTTTTGCTGCCAAATATGGTGGAGTTGGCACCTGTGACTTTGGCTCAGTACTGCAGTTCCCACTGTGTAGATCAGTGATTATTGCTTTAATAAGCAGTTCTTAAGTGAGGTACCTGATATCTGTTGTTGCAAGAGGTGGAGTGCCAAAGGCACAAAAGATGGGGAAGTTATAAGAAAACCCTAATCCTTGGGGCTCACCATTCAACTTACCTTGGGTCTTATTATACTTGAAAAAAATTCTTTGTGTTATTTCACCAAAAAACCCCAGAACACACAAAGAGATCTCTCAGTGGGTTGCTTATTAGCTGAGATTTTACAAGTTGCCAAGAGTGCCCAGATTTCTGAGTCCCATTTTACAAGAATTAAGACTGCAGAAGGTCTCCAAAACTTACCTGTCTCTAAAAGCACAGTGCTGTTCTCCAAAGGAAGACAAGACATGGGGTTGGTTCATAACTCACTGATTCCAGCAGGACTTTCAAAATTCTCTTATTCAGAAATGTCCATTAAAGTCTGTGTCTTTTTGAACATTGGAAGTGGATACACATCTATGTAAATGTATTATAGGATGGTAAATTCTGATGTATGTGTCAGTAGTTTCTCTAAGTTGTATTAATATTAAAAGAAAGAGAAGGTAACAAGATGTTTAGCAACAGGTTAGTTACGTTTTTATCTTTAGAATGGAAACATTAACTGCTTAAGACTTGGCAATAATTAATGCAGATGTAATGAAAGGACATTGTCTTTGAATCTGTGTGCTGTGCTTTTGAATGAATGCATATTAGCCAACTATTTTATATATGAGTCATCATGCCATAATTGGTCACATATTTTTCAGTTAATATAGATACAATTAGAACATCAAGTTGGGCAAAAAGGGTAAAAGGGCAGTGTTGTAAAAACTCTGTCCTTAAAACCAGAGGTTGGATCTCTTAAGATTACCCCAAGTAACATCTCTTTTCTGCTACACAGAAGGTCCCAGTCTGTAGTCAGGGAAAATCTCAGAACAATGTGACTTATGGCATATGTAACTATTAGTCCCAGCTCCTAAGCAAAAGGTGCCAAAGAATATTTCCATTACTAAATGGTGAACAAAAGTTTGCAAAGGTAGGTTTGTCTCAGATTTACCAGTAGATGGAGTTGGAACCAGGGTCTTGAGATGAACTGTTTTGAACAAGAGTAAGGTTCTTTTCTGGCACAGCAGCACATAGCTGGTGTAGCAGCGACATCTCAATCTATAACAGAACAAATATGCAAGATATAAGCAGAGAGACTTTTATTCAAATGCAAGTGAAAAAGAACATTTGAGAAGCCTGGAATCTGTGCTGTAATGTCTAACACAAATTGGAAAAGGTAAGAAAAAGGACAAAGATGGCTTTTTCCATTCACAAGCAACTGACTGGGGTATGAAAGTGGTGTGTAAGGCTTTAAACTACTTCCAGAGAAAGTAAGCTTATGACAAAAAAACTTTGCCAGAAAACACATTGTTACAGATCCTCTTTACATAAAATTAATTATTTTAGCGAGTTTCTTTCTGACTTATCTACATTAATAAATCCAATGACAAACACATTATTTGGAGAGTTTGTGACTAAAAAATTTAAGAAGTTATTAAATGAAATCAAGAGGTTAGGAAGATATGAAAAACCCTTTTTGTGCCCCTTCTTCCCTCTCAGTTGATGATGCTTCAGCTGTAGGTATAGATGTTTCTCACCTAAAATAATAATGGAACAAAGAGACTAATTGCTTCCACTTTCATGAAACATATGAAACAAGACTCACCCTCTGACTATTGTATTTTGGTATGAGGACATTCCATGGGTCTTTACATTGGAAGAAGCTGTTCTGATTGCAGACCACAAACCTCTCATTAAAATTCTTGGAAAAGAAACTGATTCTCTGGCTGATACATTACAGAAGTGGACATTAAGGCAAACTCTTATCATTATGATATCATACCTAAGTTATCTGAAAAACAAAGCAAAGCTGTACTTTTCCTGTTGATTATTAGAGATGAAAAGGTTGCCACAAAGAATCCTTCCACTTACTCCTCTTTTGGGGAAGTGGGACCATGTAATGAGTCACAGCAGAAATGGAAAAAAAAAGTCCCTCAGCATGATATCCTGCTGTCCTGCAGCTTGTGTAGGCTTTAAAACCTGGGCAAAGTAGGTGAGAAGGATTGCCATCTGGACTGGCAACTTTTTACACTCACTCTGTACAGGTGAAAATAGTCACAAGGTGTTAGGCAGTTAAGGAGCAAGAACATGCAGTTCAGAAAGAATCAATCAAATCATCCTGCTCACTGGCAGCTCACAAATGAGCTCTGCCAGAGTCACTGCAGCACTATCTCCTTGCAGGTGTTCTGATAAATAGGTAGAGGCAGAGTCAGGGACAAACACAGAAGTCAGTTAATTCTCAGTGGCCCACCTGGGTACAGATATTGACACTGCTACAAAGGTGAAAATGTTTCTGTTAAGCACTAAGAGAATTAACCACAACTGCAAGGAAACTTGTGTGATCACCTAAAACTGCTTAGTGTCCTGTTCCCAGCAGCTTTACCTGACCATGGGGAATGCACCCAGGAGCATGGTGTCACTGGGCAGAACAGTGAACTCTAATTTACATTTGAAACTTATATGCCTCTGTTTTAACTTCCACTCCATCTCTTTTCTGGTGCTCCTCCTTAAAAAGAAAGCCTGGAGTAAAAGGCTGGTTTGTCACTTGTGATCAAACACCACCAATGCACACACATGCTTACAACATTTGCTCTGAACCCTGGAGCCTTCTCAGCTGCTCTTTAACCTTGGCAATGCTCAGTGGTGCTCCTTTCCAGTTTGCCAAGAACCCATCTTCTTGCCCTGAGGGGCAGATGTATACCTACCTCTCTCACATCTCTGCCCAATTTGGTTTCATAAACTAGATAGCACCTAGTTAGATTGACTTGCATCTAGAAGAAACCATGTGGGTGGATTTATACTAGTACCTTAAGCAGCACCAGCACACATAATGGCATTCAATAAGCTACTCTGTGAATTTATTAAGAGTACACCCTGGAATATCTATAGCCCTAGTGCTCTCCTAAATTTCTGGAAGTCATGAAGTTAGCAAAAGCCAAGAAACATTCCCAACAGACTATTTGCATCTGACCATCCTGTTCAGTAGGAGGACATGGCCAGACTGTAACAGTTCCTGCAGGGTTAACATTTACAAGCTGAGATGTAAGCTCATTGCTCACCTGCAGTACAGGAGCCCAGCACAAATGCAGCAAACCAAAACCTTTCTTGAAAGAGACAAAGAGGAAGACCACTTTTGATTTAAATCACCTGCTCAGTGGCAGAAGCTCTAGATCAGGGTAGGAAAAAGGATCCTTGGAGAATGGGTATCCTTACTCACCCACACACGACTGTGGGAAATCACACTTACTGATACTGATACTTACTTTTAGCACAAGAAACCATGAGGTCCTGTATGCAAAGTGTAATAAATTCAATTGTCTCTATTTGTAGAATTGCCCAGCACTCAATTTTATTAAAGTTACTTCTCAGAGGAGGAGAATGGGTTTGAATCTTTGTACAACTCCCACACCACAGTGTCCTGATCATCTGCAAGAAGGAGGGCGCCATGCATGTACCCTTCTTCAAGAGGAAAAAAACATTTCAAATTTACCAAGAAAAAATAAAAGGACAGAGCACTATTTTAACAAAGACAAGCGAACTACAGATCCAGAAAGAAGGCATTTGTGTTACTAATTTCAGAAATATGCAAGTGTTCACCATTAGACAAGTAAAAGCAGCTCAGAGTGCTTCAGATAGAGGGCCTCACTTCTGAGCATCTCTTTACACTGTGCTCGGGCACCTTCTCAAGGTTATGGAGCCCATGAAACAGGCCAAGCTCCTTGAGGTGCATTAAGGGTAGCAGGACAGTGACATTCTTCTGCAGATCTTAAGCCAAGGCTTATTCATGATCCAGCCTTTTCTGCAAATACTTCCTATAAGCTCACTTGGATACTTTGTAGCATTGCATATTTCCTTAAGACACACTTGTGTGCATGTAAATCCAGTGCAACTCCACTCAAAACAGTAAAGCAAAAGTGCAAAACCAGTTGCAAAAGCATCAGGAAAAGCCAGGCTCTGCATTTTTTGGATACGGTTCTCTTAGGTGACAAATGATTCTGGGACCTATTTTGGAAGTATCTAACTTGAAACAGCTTTTCAAACCAGAGTACTTAATATTGTCTAAAGATCAGTCTTTTGTAGGGCACCCCAAAGTGAAGTTCCCAGTGCAAGTCACTCTGAAAAATCTTGGCCATTTTTTCAAAGGATATGTCAGTGTCTCAAACAGATGCAAAAGCAATGGCCACTCAAATAGTTTGGTGTTTACAGGTTCATCAATCAAAAAGGAACACTTTGATCACCTGACATGATTCAGACAACATACTTGATATCTGATACCAGACCAAGATCATACATATCTAATAAACTTTTGGCTCCTGCAAATTTCTTTTAAAAAATATAAAAGAGGATCAGTTATAGAGAAGTTGATTAATATGCACTCTACTCAAACAGCCTTGAACATCTGTGTATTAAATTCATTTATTAAATTATACCAATCTGTATTTTAATGAGTAAAAGATACTTATTCTGCCATCCATCAAAATAAACTCAGGAAATACTTAACATTATAATCATTTTTCTTGTTTGAACATGAGTTATGAAATATGAATCCCACACTAAGAATGCTGTACTTGCCATTATGATCAAATATGTTTTTACAGGTGCACCAAATATTCTGTTTTCATTTCATTCTCAAACTGTTGAAAATATAAACCATGTTTTATATTTCTTAGATAGGTAATATTGCCTTTTTCCCCCCACATGGCACCCATTATTAGTGAGTTATTACCATGCCTTTTTTCAAACACACAGTGCATATCCTAAAGTTGCTTAGTAATGAAAATACAGATTTATGTAACATCTAGTATCAAGTGACATTTAGGGCACACTTTCATATTGAAAGGTTTGGGGCACTAATAACTTTCAAGTGCATGTTAATATTGCCAGATAAGGTGTATACAATCTATTGAGTCAGGTTCAGTCTTTTACCACTATGGGTTTTTTGCCAGAGGGAAGTTAATTTTTAGGTATAATGGGATTTAATCTATGCATGCATTCAATTTTTTGTTTCTTATTGTTCTGACAACTGTGTTTTTTATTTCCATTTTCCTGGTCTCCTTTTATTAGGAAAAAAAAAAAGGAAAAAACCTGGCAAACAAACGGCAAGCCCAGCTGGGGCAGCAGGTGAGCTAAAATGTAAACTTCTTCCCAGTATCAATTTGACACCATATCAAACACTAAGTACAGTCATTAAAAACATTCCTTCTGTCTATTTATACAGAGTGAATAGCCAGTTAAAGACAGAGCTTAGTGCTGGAAACCACATTCTCAAAGAAAATATTTGGGAGAGCACAGTGAAGAAAAGCAAGATATGACTGCAAGGCACAGTGCTTCTCATCTGGGATTGAATCCACGTGCAGTTCAGTGGAGCTGGAGTCCAGGGCAGAGGTTTGGCATCAGGACTTCAATAAACAGATAAAACACATCAGTAAGCAAGACTACAATACTACTTTCAATAATGAAGTGGGACCTTCTCCATTGATTTCAGTGGCAGTAGGTTCAAATACATCAGCCGTAGAGCCAGCACACTGTAAAAAACCAAACCAAAGCAAAACAAAAACCAGTCACATTCTGGAAATCAAAAGTAATCAGATATTAATCCATTTTTTGGTAAAACAAATCAAGAGAGTAGGAAATAATTTGGCATTATATTGGCAAAGGGGAAAAACCCTTCAATGAAACCATTACTTCATACAGGTGCAACCACAGCATAAGTTGCCACCATGCCAAAACTGCAGCTGATGCAGCCCTTCTCATGGGTACATGGAAAACAGGTGATATGAGAAAAAAGGAAAATGGTATAGAGGAAAATCCATAAACAGAAGAATTTTGGTGAGTGACAGTGGTGGCTCTGCCGTAGACTATTATGTCCAAACATACACTAGAAATGGGAAAATTTACAACTGCTAATGTAAAGACAATATTTAGAAAATACAAATTTACAAATATTTCTTATGGTTATTGAAGAATTTTCAACCTTATTTTTAAACACAATTAACATAGAATTGTATTCCAAATATAAGATTCCATTGAGAACACTTATACACCAGTCTTCAAATGCTAAATAAATAAATAAATAGATCAGAAAGAAGAATCACAGACACCACCTGATCTACCAGAAGCATCTGGAAATCTAGCCAGTTTGTATCTACTGCACATCTACTTATAGAAAAAGAGTAGACAAATTCCTCCAGTTGGCAAAGGCTACATCCTTTATTGACTTTCTGTACTACACAGAATAAAATATGGACATATGTTCATGTGTAAGAAAACCACAAAGGGAAGTTTATTTAACCAGAGAAATAAGTTTTCATTGTTTCAGTTTCATTTGTTATTTGAAGAACACCTTTCTGAATTTCAATCTGTGGATAAGTTGGAAAGATATTAAATGTATTGTTTAATTGGGATGATCAACACAGATTAATTATGAAATGCAAATCAATTATTTATGGGATTTTATCTCCATTTTAACATTTCTAATCAACATATAAAACAGAAAAACTTCAACTTGAGTTGGTGGAATGAGTCCTGCATCTCATTGATTCCACCTGATTTTAGGAGGAATCCTTATCTATATAAAAATCCACCCTCGTCAGCAACAAACAGGGCTTTAGCAGTCATAAGTCTTATAAATTGCTCAACAGAAATCTGCATTAAGTAGCACTCCAAAATTGAGTGGCACATATCAAAGATAATAGTTAAATGCTGAAGAAAAATGTGTCAGAAATATCGAGGATACGTTAAATTTATTACTCAAGTCATTGAATTATTTTGGGGAAAGTCCTTCCCTACAGGTCTCTCAGCATTCAGCTTCAGTTTTGAATATCTTTCTCAGGCCTGCAAAAATATATGAAAATTTAGCAAATATTTTATGACAAAGCAGGAACCTCACACTCTTCTTTAAACTTGTAGAAGTTGGAATAGTTTGGTAATTTCTCCTACACAGTCTCAATCCTGGTTTGTAAAACAACAGGCATAAACCAACATAATTTTTCAGGTTAAACCAGTAAAAGAGTCAGCAAGCTACTCTTGGAATGTTTCCCACCTGACCCAAATCTGGAAGTTAATTTCCCTGCCCTTAGTAAAGAGATTACTCAACCTTCTTCCATCATAAGGAAACTCAAATAGAAGAAAATTACACTTGTGAGTGTGGGTGGCTATCCTGTTCAGATGAAAAAATTGGCAGATAGAGTTTTCTTTCTTTTACTCATTAGGACGCCAGATGGCCACAAAACATTTTTCATGGGAAAAATGTGTTAATTTAATTAATTTTTTAAGACAATAAAATAAGAGAAGGAAATAGCAGTATATTTATCAGTGTTCCACAGAAGTAGTAACTACAGTCTACAGGCAGAGACATTTGAAAGCTCCTTTTCTTTTGCCCCCATAGGCTATCGTGAGTAGCTGAGACATTCTCCATCACGGTGTCTAGTGGTCAGGAAGTGAATGTAAGCTTTGAGTACAGAGAAAACATAAGCTAAGGCTCTTTAAGTGAACACTCTACCACCAAACTACATCTATTGGGGTTTACTTTTTTTTTTTTCGTATTTTTCTTCTTTTAGATTGATTCTTCTAATTATTTCTTTGTCAAAGAGAATTTAACTTCCCTGTGCCCCAATATATACTTCACCAGATTTCTTAGATTCAGGATCTTCACCAGCTTTCTTCAGCAGATTCTTCACATAGCCATTTACAATGGTCATCTGAGGTCTTTGTCAAGCCTTTCTTTCTAATTATTTTATTAAATAATATTTTTTTCGTGACCTTCTGAATGCACATAGTTAATATAGAGATACAAAAAAAACAAAAATCATGCTAGAAGATAAAAAAGTATTATTTCTCATGAAAAAAAAATATTTTAGAACAAATAACTAAGAGTAGAGACACTCAGTTCACATTGATGAAGATGCCTAACAAGTAGTAATGATGGAAAAACACAGGTATAAGAGGCAAATGCAAATTCAATGCAAGTTTACAACGTCATATGGCTGTAGCAAAGGCAGATATAGTTCTGAATTACATATATAGGAAAATGAATGTTCCTTTTCTTTTATCTCCCAGATCTTTCTATGGTCCTAACCACTTTGGTCATTGGAAATTATTGACAAACTGGAGGGAATTCACAGGAAAGTACATAAATTGTCCAAGGTTTTGTAGTAGTGGATTTAAAATAAATATGTGAATGTCACAAGGTTAAGTGCTAAGCAAAGAGAGAACACAATAGCTACAAACATATACTTTAATGTCCTAAACACTGAAGTTGTTATAAAAGCATTTAGGATGGTGTTTATGGTTTAAGTGGAGGAATAGGATGTCAGCAGAAAGTGAAAACTCAGACAAAATGAACTGAGACCTATTAAACCATAGAATACTTTACAAGACAAAGTAAAAGAAGTGCAAGGACTCCAAATATTTAAATGGGGCAACCTAATCTAGTCAAAGTTATTTTTCAGAGAATAATTTAATATTTGGAAGGGAATAAACTAGATCATTGATGTTTAACCTTTCTGGCTGCGTAAGTCACATCTTTCACCAACATTTGGAGAAACATATGCCTTGCCATAAGAGATTTGGTTCACATGTTTAATTTTTATATGTGTATAGGCACAGAGCTTCCAGAAAGCAGCAAAGATACTTCACATCTGTGAATCATTTGAACTGCATGTGTATTACTTCCACATACCTGAATCCTGGAATCATGCTGGTCTTGGAACCAGCACACTTATTGCACATGCATTACCCAACACAAGTCCACCCAGAAGCCTCTGGGACTTCCTAGTTGTCTGTCAAAGATGATGTCTGAGAACAGGCTGCTTCTACCATTAACATTTGGACAGATCATTCCTGGTTGCCTTTTTATTCCCAAGGAAAATTGGGGGTATACATGTTTTGAAGGCAACCTCAAATACTTCCTAGCCAACACCTTCATATCCTCCCAGCTCGGAGAGGAGCATTGCTATTGCTGCAGTGTTATCAGTTCATGTGTTTACTTTTGTTTGCAATATCTACCAGACTTACACGTATCTATCAGAAGCCATATCTTGTCAACTCTGTCTGATAATGAGATCATTGATGTGTATTTCCTATATTCTACCTTTTTTTTTTATTTACTACACGGAGAAAAAAGCAATTGTCAGAGCAGACCCAGCAGAGATAATGCAACAGTAGAGAAGATAAACATACCTGATAGGAATTATTTACCAATTTGAGATAAAAAAATATTTTCAGTGAAATATCAACTGAAATTTTGCCTTGAAGATAGTTGAAAATAGTTCCTTAAGACAAAGAAGTAAGATTGTTTATAAGAGCTGGTTCTCAGCAGAGGTTTTGGGAAGGAAATAAGCATTCTTCACCAGTTGCACAGTATATTGCCTTAGGCAGAGTACATTGATACTAAAACAGTTTGTCGTATTATTCATCTCTGTTCATTTCTGCAGTTGGTTTTGGTGTTGACATGAAAATAAATGAATAACAGAGTATCTAAACAAATGTTTTTTCTAATGGAGATCTTATAAATGACATGCCAGTTACATAAAATGTCAGATTCTCTTCTGTCGCTGTGTTTTGCATCAAAACAAAGTATGTGATTTATGAGGAAAACAATTAAATACAACCAAAAGTGCATGGAAGGACTCTCTCTAAATTCCACACAGCTTCAACATGGATTTTTTTTAAGCAAGAAATTAAAGTTACTGACAAAATATTTTTAACCTCAGAAGGCCCGTGGGGATATCAAGAAACTTACATTACTCTAAAAAGAAAGACCTAGTGGAAGCTCCACAAAGCACTTACAGAGGAGTCTAGGGAAGGACTTTCAGGAGCATGGATTTGCAGTGATTTGTCCTCTAGATCTCTCTTCTTGCTGCAGTTTGGAGACTAAGCACCCATGTCTTTTCATACAAGGTCCTAAACAACTTGTGGAATGCTTCTAATTTCAAAGAGTCATTAGACTTGAAAAGGAATGGTTCAGATTCCTGCACTAAGTCACCTTGACTGTTCCTCCCAGGTTTTCTGACAGGTCACCAGCTGCTCTTTCCCACTACTATGAATATTACTGATATTCCCAGAATTCTACTCCGTCATGACAGCCCATTGTGCAATTTATCCAGTGATTAATCACTGCTTCAGAATGCATTTGTAATTCCTCCTCTCTGCCAGGGACTCACACTTGCCCAGACACATGATTACACTGTACACTGCTTGTGTTACAAAAAACCATCACAAAGCTAACTGCCTATGGTTAGATGGTCTGAATTCCTGCTGAGAAGATCTTTTGTTTGACAGAACTGACACCTACAGAACCATTTGGTTTGTGCTACTCAATGCAAAGCATACATTTTATTCTGATAGGTTCCTTTCAGATTATTTAAAGGAAGGGGACAAGTAGACTACTAGACCAAGTCAGGAGATAAGGTGAAGTAGCAGCATAATAAATACACATTTGTTTTAAGTATTTGATGACTACTGTTTTAAGTAATTTGATTTACAAAGAGATCTGATATAAACCCCCCAAAAATGAATCTTTATTTCCTATTGCTTTTATTTAACTTTAAACTCTGTTTGAATTCAAAAGATTTTGACATTTCTTAAGTTGCAAAGCAAGTAAAAAAATCAATAAATTAATAAAAACTGTGTTATGGATAACTGCCTAACTAAAATTTCTGAACCAGACTGGGTGTTTTGTAGGGCACTTACCCTGATGTTTGACCATTGCACATGTGCTCATTAATCTTCTTTTATTCTGCATTTAGGAAAATTATATTTCTAATGTTAATTTACATAATCAGAATGTACTATATTCCCATGATTTTTTCATTTCCCTTCTGTGGCTTGATAAGGTTATTTAAATCATAGGCCAGAACATGGCATGATGATTGGCGAAGTGCTTTCTGAGACTGTGTGCTGGTTAGAACTGAAATTACTGTTCCTTTCAAAATGTTCCAGGGAATGATTGCCCACTGAGATAATGTAAGTTAAGTAAAGAAAACTTCAAACAGTATTTAACGATGAAGTTGTATCATGTGTATTTAAGGGAAATTCCATGTATTTCATACAGTGCCCTGTGCTGCAGAGTGCAATTCAAGTCTCTTTTAGAAGTTTGTTCTTCCTATTTTTCTAACAGTACCATAAAATAATCATTGTTACAATTTATCATTCAAAAACGTCAATGCTAGCATTTTATAGAAGCACAAGTAATTATAAGGAAAGGATATGTTATAGAAATAATAAAACCCCAGCATAAAGGTCAAGTTATGTGAAGCAAAAAGCTTTTATTAAAGAACCTCTAGTTCTGACCTAGAGACCCTCAAAATCATTATGATCATCCCTACCTCTGTTAAAATTAAATGGTTAGGTCAAGAAACATATTTTAATATCTTTGGCATAACTTTTACTTAGAATGCACTCTTGAAAGACCAAATCATAGTAATATCATGGGGATATGTGCACAGAATAACAGTATTTACCAGCAGCAACTGCACTCAGTCTGTCTCTCACTTTATTTTACTCTCCCCTGTGCTTCTGGTTCTTTGCTTTTAAGAACAATAAAGGGCAATATTTAGTTAAGTCTTAGCCTGAAAATTATTGAAACTAATTCACTCTGAATTAACCTTTTTATATGTTATTTCTAGGGCAGCTAGAAGTTCCAACTTTGTCAAGCTGAATATTATAGAATCTTGCAAAAAACACTATAACTGCACCTAAGAATACCCATCTTAGATATGAGGTGATAAGTAAATGAACCCAAAAGGCAGAGAACAGTGAGAGGTTTGTGGATAACAGTTGCTCAGTAAGCATTCATAACTCATCTGCAAAACAACATCTGACCAAATAAAAATAGGGATATAAAAGTGCATTTGAAGAGAACAAAATTAACACAGTTCTCCGAATACAGAGGGCAGCTCATTGACAGATCACTGTGATATACTCTACATTAGTTTACTGCCTTCCAATATCAGCCCTTGAGCAAAGTATTTTCAGACTTTTTCTCTTAGTTATTATTTTAGCTTCACTTGTTTCACAGCAAAATGAAAGGGAAAATATTTGTAATATAAGCTATAAAATCCAAAACACTTGTACCAGAGACGTGTCATTCAAACATGATGGAAGATGTTGAACAAGATGGAGGCATGTGGATAAATGAATAACTGTGAACTTGTAGTGAGTTTTTTTGCTAAGCTCCAGGAAAACCAATATTATTTAGGAAGTCAGCTGGATGTCAATGAAGCACACACTGCTCTGTGATGAATGTGGAAAACTATGGCTGGGATGTTTTGAGTATTGCCTAAAAGGTTCAAGAGTTGATGAAATCAATGGGAATTCCAGGTAACATTTTCAGAAGTGGATTTGAAAACTACTACTTTAAGTGCACTTTACAATTGGAATATGAAGTATTTACATGATGGAGAATAAAAGTCTTTCCATATTCTCCAACAGACCTCTCAGTCACTGCATGAGAACATCCTTTTATATTCCTCCCTTTTCTATATCCACTTTATTCTTCTCCATTCACAGACAATCTTTTTCATCATAACTTCAATTTTCTATTTTCTCCATCTTTTTATCACCATTTCTTATTGAATCCTTTAACAGGCAAACATGAACATGCATGTATAAAAAATATTTTAAAAAACCACTTCAAAATCATATGCAAAAATGAGAGTGTTCCAGAAATAAGCTTTCTCGTGCAACCTCAACAGATTGATCTGGGGCATATACATTTTGATACAGGCTTTAATTACATGATCACAAACTGTTTTTCCACAGCAACCAGCCATTTCAGTGCTCAGATGGAATGGTGCTTACTTAATGAACAGCTGTTCAATATTTACTCATTGTTCAATACATGGTCCCATTGTTCAATGGATGGCCTCATGCCATCTTTGTTGCACGCTATTCAAACCCTTCTCTAAAGACATTTATTAACTTCCCCCTGAGCTTGCTTTTATGATGTTCAGCAATATAGTTTTGAAAGCTTTACAAATATCAATTATATTCACAGTATCTATATAAGATGTTGGGGTTTTTACGCATCCTACAAATGCAGAACTGAATCAAGGAGATTATTGTTCATAATGAGTATCCAGTTTGAAATACCTAAGAGTTTTATTTACAGCTCCCATTGACCTATGTTGCATCTGGGAGTCTTCAGCACTTCTTCACATTTGTTTCCACAGTCTGAGTGGGTAGCAAGAAATAAAGCACATTCTGTTAGCAGCTATCTGTGAAAAGTTTGTTTTAAGTTACTTTCATAGTATCACCACCTAGAGCTAGAGATGGGAAGAGAAATCAAATGTCTAGTCCATCATCCACATCTTCATTATGAGGAACTGCCTTTCTCTTCCTGAAATCCATTTCTACAGCTTTACACTCCTTCCCACTTCTGTAGCAATGGGTGATGAAGACAACCATATATGTGATACAAACTCCAAAGAAATAATCTCCACACTCTTTTCAGGATACAGATCCTAGAAGTAAAAACATACAGATCTCTAACTAAAAGTTGTGCCATGATACATAGGAAAACTTTTAAAGTAAAATTTTCTACTCTTCGATTTTCATCCTAATATTATTTCCCACTTCCAGTTTTCCCTGTTTTTGACACTTAGCTCCAGTAATGTCAATTTCTTATCTTTAATTTCCTATTGGAAAACTAAAACTAATTTCTTATCTTTAGCTCCCTTGCTGGAGTGGGAAATAATATTAGGATTGAAAATTCAGGACATCGAAGAGTAGAAAATTCTACTTTAAAAGTTTTCCCATGTAACATGGCACAACTTTTAGTTACAGATCTGTATATTTCCTCTTTGTTTTAGCTCTTCCCTACATCCATGACCCTTGTTTCTCAAGATATGTTCTTTCAGTCCAGCCTATTTTGTTCTCAAAATCAGCTTTTAGTTCTATTGCCTATGAATGCACAATAGAGAAAGAGTTAAAGCTGAAAACACATAGTCATAAAGAGAATACTTTAAGACCAGTTCCCTGATCTCATTTTAGTATCCATATAAGTCTGTCTTCACCACAGTGAACTAGGGCACACTCAGTTTCTTGCTGAGGGATGGTACCTACCAAGCAGAGGAAGATCTAGGGACCTAGGCACATGAGGATGCTTTGGAATTTTTAATACATAAAAATTAAAGGGATTTATCTGCATCTTCACTGAAGTATCAAAAAACTAACCAAGGGCATACCTTTTCTTGCCAAACCTAGTCCCTGAAAATTTTCATTTTCCTTTCCCGAGGTTTAGGAGCACTGGCACATTTCAAAGCATGAATTTCAAGAACTTCAGTGACATGGGAAAAAATACATATTTTTCTCCTTGCATTATTCCTAGAAATGGCAGGACTATTTTGGCTGGAGCTTTCCAGAAAAGTACAGGCTGGGACAGCTACTTGGCTTGCAAAACTTCAGTCAAAACAGTTACAGTTTGGCACTACTATAAGTAGAAGAAATCAAGGTTTCATAATAGGAAACATTAGGTAATTTTCATAATAGGCAGTTCTATCACCTTTAAAACCTTTAAACATAGTAAAATATTATGTGTGCAAACAAATATCAAGAAAAGTCCTATTAAAAAGTATCCTGTTGAAATAAAAAGGAGAAAAACCAAATATGCAAAAAAATGAAATATCACATCCTGACCCCAAAAAATAAAGACACGTATATTTAACACTTATACCTTAACACAGCAAGTGTCTTGAGCTTTCTTCACCTCAGTCAAAAATCAAAAGAACACAAAACATAACTTTAATCTGCCAGGAAAAAAAAAAAATAAGTAAATATTAAGTTAGAGTCCTTGAGTTTCCCTGCTTCCCTATAAGGTTAGTCAAGGGTCCAACTTCTGACATTCTTCCTTTTGCTTTAATGTAGTATAATGCATCTCCAGACAATGTATTTGCATTTTCTCTGTATAGTATAATCTGGTGGAGCTACTTTTTTCATATCTTCCACTTATTTTTCTATTCTGTCAATATCCAAAATATTAAAGACCATATGATTGCCCTGTATTCCAGGACAGGACATGCTTCAAAACCTTAAAATGTCTTTTACTGACTTTTTAACAAACTTATTACAATTACTGTCCTGGAATGAAATGCAGTGCTGATATTTAAGGAATATAATCTTGGACAGTTTAAGATAGTTAAAAATCACGTTTATTCAATGGTTCCTACTTTTTAAGACAGAGAAGGATTTATCAAGGCTTAATCTTGCTTACATTACATACTATAAATATTCCACAATAATTTCTTTTATTTTTTCTTTTTATATTT
>JAOEGS010002052.1:17934-28894 GCA_025447755.1 Corythornis vintsioides | reverse complement strand
GTACTCTTAAATTAAAAAAAAAAAAAAAAAAAATTAAAAATACACTTCTCTTATTCTATAAAGAACACACTTCTCTGAGAGACTCTGGGTCTGTGTGGCACAAAAGCCAAGCAGGGCTATTTCTGAAAGCATTGCAAACCATATTTTTTAAAAGAAAAAAAGCTAAAATTGCCTTTTGAATTTCGGAGGGTGAAGTGAAACACAGAATCGGAATCAAAAACATATCCTATAAATCAACTAAGTTAAATAATTTCCTTCTGTTAATTTCCCCCCCCTCTTTCTCTTTTAAAGAGTATACATTCAGTGAGAAAGAAGACTCATCACCTCCTCAGAATTTATAAAAGCCAAAGCACTTACACTTGCACCTTGTATAGAAAAGCACAGAGGTCACCTTTAATTTCTAGCTGTCATTAGGTGGAGGAGAGAGGGGCAACCCCACCAAGCATGGTCCAGACTGCCCACCACAACCCTGCCCTGGCTTCTCTTGTGTACTGTCTTCTAAACAACACAGGGGGTGGGCAACAGCTTTCCTTGGTGTTAATGTGCTGTTGGGTGCTTGGTAAAACACCTTCCTTCCCTAATTGCTGCACAAGCCTGGACTAAAAGCATCAAATACACTTAATTTGAACGCATGCTTGTAGCTGTGGGCCAGTTGCTTGCTGCTGCACTGTTGATGGGCAACAGTGGTTTGGTTTTTTTCCTCCACTGGCAAAGAAGTGCTGTGTTTCAGATGAGGAAGAACATCTGCAGCTCAATGAGCTGGAAATTCAGAAAGAAAACTCCAACAGTCTGCAGAAGTACCCAAGAGTGACACAAAAGTACAGGTCTCTTCCAGCTTTATGATGAAACCACACAGAGTCAGCAGATCCAGAGGATGACAAGGAGAGAGGAAGACCAAGACACACCTGAGCTGCCAGGATAAATGAAAGCAACACCTTCTTGTCCTTACCAAAACACTGCTGGTCTCCTGATCCAGACCACAAGTTGTCTCACACCACTTCAGCACACTGCAGCAAAAACTGGGTCTAACAAGCCCTCTGCAAGTCCAGTTTGGGGTATCAGAAGCTGCCTGTCCCATTTAATGCTTCACTTAGGGAAAAACCCAAAGGGCAGCAGAAGAGATTCATTCTCTAATTGCATTGTACTTGAATCCCCTTTTGCTACGAGACACAAATGAATTCCCTTTGGGTTTGCATGTCAGAAAATCAACCCAAACTTTCTTCTCGCCCACAGAGAACTCTGCAGTCACCCAAAAACCCACAGAACTGCTCCTGTAGAAGCAGGGTAGCCACCATTGATGAGCTGGCTGCAGGGGAAGAAGCTCACTGCCACACAGGTGGGCACAGGAATTCTGCAAGGTGATCTCCATTCTGCAGCCCTTTGAAGCAACTTGACAGAATCCTTTTAAGGCTCACATTTGACTGCACACCTGTAAATGCAGCTTTGATGTGCTGAAGTGGGTTTACTGAATGCTCCTGGTACCTGGGTAATTTTACAAGAGAGGAGCTATGTAGCTACATGCTCTCAGTGCCAAATGCAGTTTTGCAGAGGAATTCTCACCTTTTTTCGTTGTTTTCAAACTCAGTAGACCCTTGTCTTTGCCCCTTTTAGTCAGCAGGTACCCCTAGAGCAGACAGCTTTGCCCTAATATGAACAGAAGGGCTACTGTGAATATCAATTAAGCAGGTAGGATGGGCAAGGCCCAGAAGTATGGGGTAATACTGCCCTTCAGGTAAAGCTCCAGTTGATCTCATCTGTTAAGGTATCTCTAGACAGCCACAGTGGGCAAAACTGTTTGGTGCCCATCCTCTCTTAGTGCTGTGTTTGGCAAACCACTTGTGTTCAGGCCTCTACACAACTCTTGCACATCCCCCCTGAGCAGAACCTGGAAGAAAAAGGAATGCCCTGGAAGGCAGGGAAGAAGCACCCACCTCCCTGCCACCATCGTGGGGACACTTTCTGGTGAGGCAGGCAAACTGAAAGCATTGTTTCTGAGGCAGGGCATTGTGTTTCAAATGGGCATCTCCTAACAATGCAAGAACTTTTAGGCAATGGTTTATTTGTGGAGACTGGAGCCTCACAGAGGTCCCAAAGCTCCAAACTTTGCTGCACAAACACCCCCCTGAACTCACACTGGTGTCAATGGGTTACCACAGGAATGGTGAAAGAGATCATAATCATTACAACTGTGAGATCAAAATCAAGACTTTCAAGACAAAGTGCCTGGAATTCAAAAAAATGCCATCTGCAATGGAATATTTTTTCCCAGTTTTTCTTGTAAGGTATCAGCATTTGGTAAGATACTTCAAACAGCATATTTCAAAGGAAAGAATGAATGTTAATCCCTGCTGATAGCAGAACAGCAATTTTCACTGTGTAAGTGATACACCAGTAGCAAAAGGGGCTCCTAGAAGACAGACTTGCAATGTGCCTCCATACATGACATGTAAATAAACATTTATTTATTGTTTCTTTTAATGTTCAATAGTGCT
Source organism: Corythornis vintsioides (assembly GCA_025447755.1). Lineage (NCBI taxonomy): Eukaryota > Metazoa > Chordata > Aves > Coraciiformes > Alcedinidae > Corythornis > Corythornis vintsioides. Next base: position 26,402 of record JAOEGS010002052.1, on the reverse strand, counting down.
AATTTCCATTTGTTGCAAAAATTCTGGGTTGGTTGCCAGTTCTTGAAAGCAATCCAGAGCTACTCATTTTTAAACAAGAACTTTAAGGATTCAGACATAAGAAAAAAATATCTCGTGTGAAACTAGATGTTCATATGACTCCTATTCAGCATGATAAAAAAAAAAAAGAAGACTATTAACTATTGAAAAAGTCCTAAAAGCATTAGTTTTTCTTTTCCTTATTCCCTCTGAAACCATTTGGGACCCAATTTAACAAAACAGGTTCCACATCTTTGTTTATAAGGCTGTGTTTGTCTCATTGCTATGCGAAGTAGGTGTAAAATGCTACAAATTAGAACAGTAATATTTTACAATCACTTTGCAGTGGTATAAATAATAGGAACTTAAACAGAAATAGGTTTTTTTCCTTCCGAAATTTTTTGAGGCCCTGTACCTTTGCAGCACCAAATCTGGTTTAAAAGCACTTTCAAAAGCTTGGAAGTGTTAGTGAACCCAATATTAGAAGACTAGTTGGTCTGACCATTTTGATCAAATACAGTTTCAACCACCTCAGGACATTTCACTTCTGCTTGACCACTACCAGAAAGACACTGAGGTGCTGGAGAGTGTCCAAAGAAAAGCAACAAGGCTAGTGAGGAATCTAGAGAACAAGTCTCATGAGGAGCAGCTGAGGGCACTGTTTTTTAGCCTGGAGGAAAGGAGGGTCAGGGGAGAGCTTCTCACTTGCTATACCTCCCTAAAAGGACCCTGTAGTGAGGTGAGGGTCAGTGTCTTGTCCCAGGTAACAAGTGATAGGACAAGAGGAGATGGCTTTAAGTTGTGCCAGGGGAGGTTAAGGTTGGATATTAAGAAAAATCTCTTCCCTGAAAGGGTTGCCAAGCCCTGAACAGGCTGCACGGGGCAGTGGTCGAGTCTCCATCCCTGGAGGGATTTAAAGATGTGCAGATGTGGCACTTAGGGCCATGGTTTAGTGCTGGGTTAACGGTCACACCCCATAATCTTAAGGGTCTTTTCCAACCCAAATGAGTCTGTGATTCCATCCATCTGATGAACTATGGGAAAAACTGCCAGGGCCACATCTGAAAGCAGCCTGCTGCCCACCCTGCTTTGTCAAATGGCAACGACTCCCAGCATACTGTTGTTTCTTGCAGTACAACCTACTAAATATTTAATTAGAAAATTTCTCAAGATGAGGGACATGTATTCTAGAAGCCCTGGAAGATGAGGTTGGCTCTCCATGTGCCCCTTCTCCTGGCAGGAGAAGCTCTGCAGCTAGTCACTATGGAGGCACAGAGCTTTTGCTCAGCTGGGAGAAGTCAGAGCTGCAGGACTGGCCATGATCTTCCTTTGAGGGCCCAAAAGAGGCTCATTTCCCTCCCTTGTCAGAGCTATGCCTCATTCAGTCTGGGCAAGTGCTTACAAAAAAGCTCTTGTTTCTACAGACAGCACCTCACCTAACAACAGAGAGAAAAATCTAGAGACACAAAAAGCCACTGCCCATCCCTGCAGAGGCCAAAAGAGGGACAAAAGAACAACCCCTTAACCTACCCCACCCACAGATAGCCAAGGTACTCCTCATTTCGATTAGCCAAGTCCATGCACATCTGAGAAAGTTGGAGTGTTATTGCTATAATTATTTTATTCCTTTTCTTTCCTTTTCCTTGCCTTTCCCACCCCTGGGCTCCTTGAAGAAAGACACCCAGGAGCTTCCATTCAAGGAGTGAAAACAGTGTCAGTGGGGGCTAACTTCTGCAGCACAGGTTGTTGTCACCAGTGACCTATTCAACAGCAGCACCACCAGCCTGGCTTTGTCTTCTGCTCCACTAAACAAACTGATGGCAGACTCAGTCCTGCTGCAGAAATATTGAGAATTAAAGCAAGCACAAAGGGAGCAGGCAGCAGGGTTGAAACACTTAGTGGAAATAGGGGAGCTGGTCAATAAAAAGGGATGGAGACTGGATCAAAAGGGGCTGACTTACAATGAAACGTGGGCTAAAAAGGGGTGTGCACTACCCCACGGGTCCAAAATGACAAAACATTGTGCTCCTGAAGCTGTCACCTTCTGCACAGCAGGGAGGGAGCCGGAGCCAGGAGAAATGCAAAACTAGCAACTCACTTTACAGACAACTTACAAAGGGAAAAACCACCATGGAGGGTGAAATTCTGTGGGGCTTGCAACAAGCTGAGACCACGGACCTCAACAGACAAAAGTTTAGAGAATATACTGGAAAGAGGAGCAAAGAAAGGTAAGGAGGAGAAGTTTTGGCTGAGGCATCCATCTGGGACTAGGGAGAGCTGGGTCCCTTTGCAGACCCGGCCATTGGTGTCCTGTGAGGCATCAACCTCTGCACATCAGATCAGCAAATAAACACTGGGGGCCACACAAGTGTGCTGTGTGTCCCCTGAGGTCAGCCACACCTCACTCCTGTGGAAGGAAAACTCATCTGTGAAAGAGGCAGATGTGAAACACCCCCCCCCCACACACACACACATGTTGCATTTTTCTGTTTTGCAGGAATTCAAATGGATCCTGCTTCTTCTTCTTAAATAAGTTCTCAAAGCATTGAACTTCCAATCACACCTTTCTATCATGTTCTGCTTTTAAGGCACTGAATACAAATATCCAACTGGTGTCCAGTGAATACAGATATCTGAAGCTAGCCAGATATTTTGCCTTCTCTCTTTTCCTGTGTTTCCTACCTTTTGCTCTTATGGCATGTTCCAAAGTCCCTTTCCTCCTGGAAAGGTTAGAGGAGATGAGAGAGAGTGAAATTGCTTATGACTTTCCAAAACTGGGGAAAAAAACTAAACTAAAGTATTAAAAGATATATATAAAAAAAAAAAAAGTAATTTCCTCACTTTAAAAGGGCTTGGCACATTTTCAGTGGAAAGGGAGATTTTTTTCATCCTTTCTTCTTTCATGTAATTTCAGTTAATTTCAATATATTTCCTTCCTTATTTTTTTTTTCAGAAAGAAAGAAACCCAGAAGAGTAAAACAGCTACACAACATAGAATTTCTCCAGGTATTAAAAGACCCACACACGTTTCAGTAACACACACACACAGAACCCTGGAAATGTCAGGTAAAACCCTGCCCCTCCACCTACATCATGAGAAAATGAGTCCAATTAGACTCTGTTCTATGCAACCATCTTCTGGATTTGCAAATGGACACCCACACCCGTCGCTGCAGTGGCTGCAGCAGAGGGGAGCACAGCTTGGCTACCTTGAGGTCATCAACTGCTTCCCTCTGTCACAGCAGAAAAGAAGGAAGGCAGGGTCTTCCCTCACCCATCCTGGAGAGCGTGGAGGACCTGCCTGCACCCTGCAAAGCAATGCAGAGGTGGCATGGAGATGAGGAGCTGCTAATTGCAGCCAGAGCTGCCTCATCAGTGGTGGTAGCTCCACACAAACCAGTTCCCAGAGCTGTCCTCAGCGTTGAAATGCTGGCCACTGGCTGATGGTCTCACCAGTAATAAAATAATTCAAAGGGGTCAAGTTGCCAAGGCAGAAGCAGCAAGGGTTGGGTTTTTTTTGTGCCACGGAGAGGAACATTTCCAGTCTCCGTTCAGAATTGGCCATCATTATTAAATGCACACAGATGGGCTTTTGGCCGGGATATAAATGACTTAAAGCTGTGATTCAAATAGGTCTATAAAGTGCTTCTGTGATGTTCCTCTCCCTTCTTTTTCCCTCTTTTTGAACCTGTCTCTGCTCCACTGTTCTTTGTAGAGATAAGCCCTTGAAAATAACCCTTCTTAAGGTGTAAACTTGGTGACTGTACATTATAGTTAAACATTTGATTTGTTATAGGCTAGAAAAATAGAGAACTCGAAATCTCTTCATGGTGTATTAAAGGTCACACAATTATAATAAAATCTTGCTCCAGCGGCTCCAGTCGCAGACAAAATCAGTCTCAAATTTCCAGTGAACAATGAAGTCCCCACAGAGTTTCAGCTTCCCCAGGAAATGGGGGTACCTCAGGCTGTGTTGATTTTAAGGATGCCCTGAATGCCCATCCTAAAAGGTGTGTTACTCACCACAGTCAGAGCTCTGGTGGGGTCCTTCGACTGAAAATGTGCTTTGAATTTACAGCCATTTGGGGCATGGCATTTTTCTGGTTGCAGAAAGTTTAAAAGCCCAGCTCCACTCTGTCTGGGGGAGATGCTGCCAGCCTGAATGTCATTACACATCAACAGAAAATCATAGTCACACCCAACAAAAATCTACATCCTCACAATACAAACTCATCTTCCAGCTTCCCATCAAGCGAAGCATATTGACAACTGACAATAGGCAATTAATAGATTAATGAGCATAGCTCTTATCTGTCTACATTATGAGTTTATCTGGTTGTAACAGGATGAACACAACACGGGCCTGTGCTCACAGGAGTGCTGTCCCAATAGGAATGAGATCACTGCAGCAAGATACCACTGCAGGGCTGTGATTACCAGGTATCGCTCGATGGAACAGAACCCCCCCACACACACTTATTCTAGACATTTTTAAATTATTCAAGGGCAAAGAACAGAATATAATTTACTAGAGAGAGAATTAGACAAAAAGGTTTGATGAAAGCAAGGAGAGATTAGGTTTTGATCCGGGGTTAAGACGACCGCCTCTGGCATACACAGAATCTGTCAAGATAGGTGATGGAACACTAAAAAAAAATCCTTTCCACCTAAAATGAAGCCTAAGCCCAGCGATGCTTGCAGTGCTAAATAATGAAATTAACTTCAAAAATCCCTCCATAACCCACACACACACACAAAAAAAAAATAAATCAGACCTACAAACTGGTTTTTCAGCAGGTCTAGCTCCCAAAGAGGGGGCTGCTGCTTCCAAGAGCTCGTTCACACCACGGGGAGAGGTGACCCACGGGCAGGGGGTGGGCAGCAGAGGGAGGGGACACAGAGCACAGGGAGGACACACCATGCTGGGGGGTGATCTGCCATGTTGTTTTGATGGAGCAATTTGTACAGGTAAAGTGAATTTGCCCTTGATAACAGAATCATAGAATTGTTTGGTTGGAAGAGACCTTTAAGATCATCAAGTCAAACCATTCACCCTGCACTGTCAGGGTCCCTAAACCATGTTCCCCAGCACCACAGCCACAGGGTGTTTAAACACTTCCAGGGATGGGGACTGCACCACCTCCCTGGGCAGCCCATTCCAATGCCTAACCACATGACAGTTTCACAAGAAGTATTGTGATGCTTTTGTGTGTTGGTGAACACAATCTGCACTTGGCTGTGTGGAAACTCATTCTGCTCCAGAACTGCACTGGTTTCACCATGACTAATGACAGGAGGATGATGAAGGGGCTGGAACTCCTGCCTTACAGGGAAAGGCTGAGACCTGGGGCTTTTTAGTCAGGAGAAGACTGAGAGGGATCTAATTAATGTCTATAAATACATGAGGGCTGGGCATCAAGAAGGCAGGACAAGCTCTTTTCATTTGTGCCCTCTGGTAGGACAAGGGGCAGTGGATTCAAGCTTGAGTACAGGAATTTCCACCTCAACATGAGGAAGAACTTCCTCACTCTAAGAATCATAGAGAATTGGAATAGGCTCCCCAGAGAGGCTGGGGAGTCTCATTCTCTGGAGACTTTCCAGCCCTGTCTGGATGCATTTCTGCCTGATCTGCTCTAGTTCTGTCCTGCTCTGGTGGGGGGGTTGGACTTGATAATCTTCAGAGGCCCCTTCCAACCCCCGCCATTCTGTGATGAGACAAACATGGTGTCAGAGTTGAATGTTGATCATTCTATGCAGTTTTGCTCATAGGTTATTTACTGGTTTGGTTTTTTCTGTCAGAGCCCAGTGCAGCTAAGAAAAACACCAGTGGGGTGAACTTTGAATCGGGCTGGACATTATTCTGTTGTAATATGCTATGCAGTAAGAACTGAGGTATTTTTTCTGATGTGGACAGAGCCTCTGTATGGAAGAGGAGCCATAATCCTGATGCTGGCAGTGGTCCTGGGCCCATTGCTGCCCCACTGGCTCACCCCCAGCCAGGCAGGGCAGCTCAGGGCTCTGCCTCCCCGGGTAAGGGATAGGTGCCAGGGCAGCAGTTCAGGCTGGGGGGGAACAAATGCAGGCAGCAGCATTGAAACCACAGGAGGAAAACCCACCAGAGAACAGCTCAGCTTCACAACCCACTTTACACCTGGTCCCTCTGCTGTTCCAAACAGCTGCCATGTGGAAATGGGGGGCAGGGGCTCAAAGGCTCCTACTGCATTTGTCTGTTCAGATCCACACAAGCCCAGAGAAATAGATTATTATATACTGCATGGCAAAGGGAATTCAGTTTCTGCCTCACTTTTAAGAGCTAATATTCTTTTATCTCATCAAATGGTAAAAAGCATGGGTGAATCAAGTTTTGATGGCATATGTATTTGCAAACAGAACTTTATATTCAACCTTTTCTAAGATGATCCCCCAAATCTGTGTTGATATCCTCTATGGACACGTTCTTCGAGAGGCTGGAAAACCAAACAGCTTCCCACGTACAGGCACAGCTTTAAACCACTGCACTTCCACATTTCCTAACTGATAGGCACTCAGTGAAAAGCAGCTTTGGAAAATCAGTGTGAGGAGAGACAGAGTATCTTCCAAATGCTGATTTTATTCTGTTCTTGGGTATTCTGTTCCACGAGAAACCAAACTAAAGCTCCCCATGTTTCTCGTTAGTTAAACTTTTACCTTTTTCAGGTTAGTTTAACTTTTTCCAGGCTTTAAGACACTGATATCCTGGAAGGCATCACAAAACCACCTGTACTACTCCTGGCAAAACCAAGCTGTGTTTCACACAGCTCTCAGTACATTAGCTCCTTATCCCCATGATAGAAGTGGGAGGGAAGTCCCAAGGGATCCCCTCCCAGCACTTCAGCTTTATGGATAGATCTGGGATCTCCTTGTGCAGTTTCAGCTGCTGCCAGAACTGCCAAAAAACAGCCCTTGCCTCTTTTACTGGGACATGCATCCCAGATTAAAGGATAGGAAACCAACCTGAGCAGAGCAGTGCTGACTGGCTGGTTGCTGTGGCACTGTGAAAGGCAACAAACACAGCAAGCAGACCAGCAGTGAGCTGTGATGCTTACAGAAAAGAGCTACAGTGCTGAGGGCAGCCCTTGGCCCACAGAACACAACTTCAGTGCTTTGAGCAGGTGATGCTGACTTGGGAAATTTTTCATACAGATAATTTGATAAATAAATGAATCCCACCTGAGCCTGTGTTGGGAGCAAAACCACCTCAGCAGAGAACAAGGGGAAGAAAAACAACGATGGAGAGCTGACATCCAGAGTGGAGTTCAAGTGCTACCAGACAGGAGAGCACACTGCTCACTGAGCTCAGGGGAAGCAGCAATGAGCTCAAATCTGAGCTCAGAACATCTGGACACAACTGTTTCTCTCTTTTATATGACAATGACTACTTTAACATCCATAAACATCTTCCTGTGAAGCCAGGCTTAGATCTGTAGACACATTTACAGCCCTTCATTTAGGACAGAGGGGAAAAATAAGGTCCTTTAAGCCCTCAGCTACATGAAGCTGCAGGAGCCTTTCTCCAAACCAAGAGCTAGCAAGGTGTTTTAAGCAGCACCTGAACCAAACAGTTACCTTCAAAACTAGTATTGCAATGCTAAAACAGGTGGAAAAAAGCATTGCAGACACACTTAAGCATGAACTGGGAGGGGAAGCTAAAAATAACAGACAGAAGAAACAACATATTTTTCCAGGTAAACTTCCTGGACTGCTGGAATGGGAGAAGTGGTGCACAGTCTTAATCCCATTTTGAACAGTCCCAGGAATGAGAAACCATGTTTCTCAAGTAAATTATTCTGAATTTCCCTTTCCAATTCTCTCAATTGCACCTCATCCCACACCCAAACACCCTGATAGAGGGCCTCACAGAAACATTCAATGTCACCCTGCCTGGCCTGGCTGCTCAGAAGAGCAAGAGGGCTCCAGGAGCAGCACTGAGAGGAGTGATGCAGCAGCAGACCCTGGACTCTCCACACACACTGACCTGGCTGTAGCACTGGGCTGGCTTGAGAGCTTTTTCCATGTGGGTCTGGCCCAGCTTCCACCTCAGGATTTATTGCAGGAAAAGTCTATCCACCGGCACTCACCTGTGGCATGCAGTGCTCAGCATTACCCCTGGGGTCACCAGAGCACCTCAGAACCCCCAAGGTGAGAAAACCAGATGAGAAAACCCAGATAAGCAAGTCCCAAAGCCAAGGGCACAGCCTCATGCAGAGCCCGTCCTGCCTCTCCACAATGACATGCTGTGCTGAAGAATATTCCTGCACTGCAGAGAAATAAAGAAGATCAGGGAACACTCTAGCAGGGAAGTGCAAAAGGGGAACTTTCTTCCTTATTTTTACACATTTCTTTTCACCTTCTCACAAACACAACATACACTCACATACCTTTGTGTGGCATTTCACTCCCTAGTAAATATC
>JAOEGS010002052.1:0-16864 GCA_025447755.1 Corythornis vintsioides | reverse complement strand
AAGCTGGAAGGAACTTGCTCCTGGTTTACATGCTAAGAACACCAAATCCAGGCAGAGGCAGGGTCTGGACAATATTCTAAACATGGCCTCATCAAATGCACTGCTCCTGCTGAAAACCAAGTACCCACTGGCCTCAGTGCTGCTGTCTGTGCACTGTCTGCAGCCATTAAATGAAGCCCCCAGCATTTTACTGAGCTGGGATAATCACCCTGGACAAGGGATCAGGATCGATGTGGGAGATGAGGATAAAGACCCAACGACTCTGGTGATGTCCTAGAGAAGACTGCTAAACAACAGGCCTCCATAGAGAAGGGTGATGGAAAAATCAAACCCCACTGAAATTTATCAAGGCTTAAAGCTGCTTAAGAAAATGGCTCAAAGTGAACGATTAATTTCAAACCAGGCCAAATTGAGGAAAAGAACCTTGATGCACACACCAATTTTGTTCCTCCAAGTCCAGAATTGACTAATCAATAGCTGTGCTAAAAAGAGATGGGTGCTCTCAGGGGTACCATTACAAAGAATTGCTCTGGGGTTTAGCCACCTGGCTCCCGGTAGCTCTAATAGATGTCAGGGGGTGTAAAGCTTTCAGACCTCACCCCTCAGCCCTGCTGAGCATCCGTTGCTGTCAGGTGAAGCAGCAGGAGGGACTGGGAGATTTACTCCTGTATTGACCAGTACCAGAACGTGCCCAGGAATTTGCACTGCTGGTGCAAGTGTCAGTTACTGGATGAAGAAAGATAAAATGGAGAGGGTAAAAGGGGTGAGTGAAAGAAACTGTACTTAACCCTTCCTCTGGTGATGTGTTGATAGCAGCCCGAGTCAGGTACTCGCACTGCTGGGCTAATCCCATCAGCCCTTCTCTTGCATTAGCTAGAAAGAAACTAGGACTTTTTAGGCCATGCTCCCCCCATTCCACATTGTGCTCAAAATCTTCATGGAAAACCTTCGAGGGGTTGAAGGTTTTAAATCAAATAAAGAAGCAGACAAACTGAGAAAAATCCAATCAGGGCAGAAAGGGTTGGCTAACAAAGGAGCTGCTTCTCTTTCCATTTTCAGGAGCACCAAAGTCCCCAGGAGCAGTAGCTGGAGAGGCAGCAGGAAGCAAACAAAGGGCAGAGAAGGGTTTCTTTCACACTGATGTTATGCATTATTTGACACCAGGAGAGGTGTCATCCTGTCAACAAGATCTGGACTTGACTTTATTCCTAGGCCTGCTAGTGATCACATGCAAAGTCTAGGAAGTGGGTTTCACAGCATGGTCTCTTTCTATTGGACCCTACATCATAATCATTATAAAACCCCCAAATCACAGAGTGGCAGGGGCTGGAAGGGACCTAGAAGATCATCTAGTCCAACCCCCCTGCCAGAGCAGGGGCACCTAGAAAAATGCCCCAAGCCAAAGCCAAACTACACACTGTAAGGAGCTGAGAGCTGACATTTCTCTTGAGATAAAGGACTAAATTCTGATAAGATGGTAGCTGCAGGTCTGCTCCAGCTCCCGTGACTGTTTGAATCCACCCATGAGTGCAGACCTGACTCAAGAGCCACAGCAAGCACTGCTGTTCCCCTGGATTCTGCAGTATCTCTCTCTTTGTAGGAGTCAGAGCCAAACCACATCAGTTCCCCTCAGCTGAGCTGGATTGGTACTCTGGAAATCCTAGTGCCCAGGAAAGGTTTAAATCCTCACAGCTAAGGAGTAAGAGCAACATAGAGCTCAGCTACTGGCTAAAAATGGCTCAGGAAGAACAAAGGTGGAAGTATTGGCAGAAAAGGGAGAAAAGATGAGCAGTGAAATGGAGGGAAATTAAAGAGGAAAAAGGTACAGCAGGGAAGGGAGAATAGTGGACAGTATGGGAAACAGTGGGGAAAATTAAATTAATCAAAAATGAGGACCAATGAGGAGGAGAGTACTAGAACTCACAAAGGAAAAAACAAAACTCCAAGAGGCAAGAGAAGGAAATAGCGAGGTAGTGAGAGAAAGAAAAGAGGAAAGGTATGAGGAGCTGCAAATGACAAAACATAGGAGAGAAAATGGGAGAAGAGAGGAAGAGGGAGGTAAAGAGAAGGAATTGTACAGGGAAAGGACCAGAAAGAGGAGAACAATCCTAGGGAGCCTGCTGTGGTGGGTCGCACAGGAGTTCACAAGCCCGTGCACTCCAACTATTTCTTTTTGATTCTGTGTCATTGTCAGGCTTCAGACTGCAGCTGCAAATTGTTTGTCTGGCAGTTCTGGTAGGTTTGATTCAATAACTCCTGTAAGAGGGCAGGCAGGATATCAATGCTGCTTTATTGCCTTTTTCTCTGCCTACAATAGCAATCCTCCAGTTAGGCAGTATTATAAAGCGCCATCACTGGGGGTTGTATCTCAGCATAGTCACATCTCATCTTCCTGGACTATAATAAGCTGGTAAAAGTAAAAGTCTGAATCTATGTGAGCTTCACAAAACGATTAACACCGAGGCCTAGAGATTGGTGTCAGGGACAGGCAGGGAGCAAAGCCAAGAGCCTGGCCTCCCGGGAGCCACGGAGGGTCAGCCTCCCCCAGCAGGTACCTGGTAATCCAGGTCAAGTCCCACCTCAGCCACTGCTGCCCTCCAGAGAGCTGCTACCACTGCTGGGGAACAGGAAAAAAAGGACCTGGGCCATCCTGGCACTTGAGGAACTTCTCACACCTCCCTCCAGGCCCTTTGGATGGGAGCTCTTCAAAAGCAATCACAACGCAAGATTGAACGTAAGACTGGACCCATTGATGTGGGCTTACTGGTTTTCCTCCTGGAAGGTGGTTCCTTCAGGCTGTGGGGTGTCCCTCACCAGGCTGACGCAGAGAAATTTCCCCAGCATTGGGTGCACGTGATCTGTTACACAGTGCTGTCAAACAGCACCTCTCACAATCACTAAATTTAAGTTAAAAACGTCACAGCAGAAGAGGAAAATCACCACAGAGAGAACTGCCTGGGAGGCATCTGACTGGTGTGTCTTTTACAAAAGAAAAATCCCTGCCGTGTTTCTCTGGATAAAGCCACAGAAATCAGAACAGAACTTCTCATTCAGGCCAGGTCACTACAAATATTGGGAGCAGCTGAAAGAAAGGTTCTGTCCATTTAAATTTCACCCCACATACATACACAGGTATAAAAACCCCTGCTTTGTTGTACAAATCACAGGTGGGTGTGCTTAGGAATCACTGGGACTTTACACTGCAGTTTTTTTCTGTGTATTTCCATCCTTTTGAGTCATGCTGCTCAACCTCCTCCTTATCCTTAATAGATTAATTTGTGAATTCTCCCTTGACATTTCAGCCTTTCGTGATGGAGAGCAATTCCTCTCCTTTCACTCATCAAGGCTCCACCTAATAATGAAAGTTCCCACAGATCATCTCTACTGTGCCCTGTTTAACCCCTTTAGCCTCCCCCCCATGAACATTCCTAAACCTGGGCCTGTCTGGGCTAAGGCAAAAAGACATTTTCTCCTGCAAGGCGACTGCAACCGATTCCTACTGCATGGGTTCCAGAGAAACTGTGGCTATAGCCACAGCTCCCCAGCACCCTCCCGTTGTCGTGGCATCCTATTTGTTTTTTCCCAAGCAATCATACACACAGAACTGCTGGGGTTTTCTCTGATAACCCCAGGTCTCTTTTTTTTGCTGTGGTACACTGAATAATATGAACTTGGCTGTGGTTCTCTAGCTCTAGACTTATTGTTATGGCCACAAAAAAAATCCAAATCCTCCTCAGCTTGGTCAGCACTGCTTATTACTGTTTGCTTGATCTTTACAATGGGTAGAATAATCAGTGGCTGCTATTTTACTCACTGCAGCCCTCCAGAATGCAACTGCGAGGTGAGAGCTGAGCTGCTGTAAGTTAGCATGTCCCTAGCATCACTTTGCTGCTCCAGCTTCTCAGTTAACCAGCTGCTTCCAAAGCAGCCCGGGGAGGGGGCAAGCCACCAATTGGAATTTTCCAGTTGTTCCTTATCCCCAACAGCACTTTCCCAAATTGCAGCCCTGCTTCATCATTTCTGTGGATGCAGGGAAAGCCCCCCAGAGCCTGCGGGCTCATGCGGGACTGGTACGAGCAGCCCCCTTCTCTCCCCAGGAATGTGCATTAAAAGAACAAATCATTGCATTTTTTTGACAAGAACTACTTCACTATTCCAGAATCTTTTCTCGTGTGATCTGTTCACTCCATGGAACAAAACCTCAGAACTATTTCTGTCCAGCAACACAGCACTAAATAAAACAAGTGCAGGTCGCAGCCCCGAAGGTTGTGCTTCTTGGGGTGGGGGGAGACAACAGTTAGCTCCAAGTAATTCAGTGCTGATTGGCTTGGGGATCATTTTCTGGCAACTAAGGGTGGGATTGAGACCAAGAAATCATTTCAAGTAACTACGAAGGAGTCACAGGATAGCAACACCTTGCAGTCTCCAGAGACCTCGAATTGATTTGAACTGGCCTACCACTTAAATGGAGAAAAGCTATTATCCCAGCACTAATCTCTCGAGCTGTTCAGTCCCCCTTGAACCAATTTTTTCTTCAACAAGCTATTTTACATATTTCACTTAGCCCACAAGCTTCATGGGAGAAGCTTATCACACGATTTGTGTAAAAAGAGAAGTTCCTCTCCCCTTTGCAGTTCTGTTTATTCTTGGGTTTGTTGCTGGTATGACTGAGCTATTAAATGAGTAGTTCTTCTCCCTGTGCTACCACTCACAAAGCAAGATAATTTCTTAGTAGTTTGTGGGAGAAGACCCAGCCTAGAAGCACATGTTCTAGAGATTTTTTTTCCAGATAAATGCAAATGCATCACCTTGAAATGACACAGAAATCATCAGTTTGCAGAAGACCACCTGAAGCACAGGTAAGGTTCAAACCTGCAAAGCCAGTCTTCATTTCTAAGTGTGTTCTTGGGCACCAAAAGGTGGACACAGCGCCCACAAGTGTATGAAATACCTGTGACTAATTATTCAGAATTAATTATAAATTGGGCCTTTGGTTTCTGATGCCAGACTTGCAAAACATTCAGACATCCATATGGAGAAGCCATTGATGTAACGGGGGCTGCAAATCACAGAGTGTCAGGGGCTGGAAGGGATCTCTGGAGATCATCGAGTCCAACCCCCCCAGGGTCACCCAGGAACAGACCTAGGAGGGTCTGGAAAGTCTCCAGAGCAGGAGACTCCACAGCCTCTCTGGGCAGCCTGGGCCAGGCTCTGGCAACCTCACAGGGAAGAAATTTCTCCTCATGTTGAGGTGGAACTTCCCATGTTCCACCTGCTACCATTACATGAGGCCACTACATCTGTGGGAGGACAAAGCTGAGAGCCTGGAATCCTCCAGGATTCCCCCTGCTGGGACAGCAAGCACGTGGCCGTGCTCAAACCTCTCATGATTTCCCCCCCAAACACACCATTTCTTGTGCTGAGAGGAGCCTGCTTGGTCTGCTTCATCCTTTGGCTTCCTTGAGCATCGCCCCCGTGTTTCTCCCACCTCCAGGCTCCTCCATCACTCTGGAATCAGAAGCCAAGCCTCTGGGAAGCCTTCATGGCAGGCAGCTGGTGCCCCTCCTGCTCCCCCCACGGGGTACACTGCTAGAGCAACACCCCCCTGCTCCTCTGGCAGCACTTAGAATCAAATCAGCACCAGGCTGGTTATAAAATGGGATGTTGCTGTAATGACACTATCAATTCTTCCAAGCATTGTAGCTATTTATCAAGTGATTAAAGCAGAGTAACTTACTCCAGTTTTACTAGCCTATTTTCCATTGGAACTTAAAAGGTTTTACTGCCTCAAGTATGGCAGTTGGAATGCTAATAATTTGGATTTTATTACATTATCATATTTTTTAGATTTATTTCTAAGTTTTGCATAAGATTCGAATTCTTACACGGTTTATAAAAGATGATAAATTTATCTTGGTCAAAAATCACATTAAGATAATTATCTTGCTGGTTTGGCAGATAATTTTGTTTGTAATATATTGAAATTGCTTATTTTTTGTTTTCCTAACCACTCATTCTTGCAAGAGTGGTTATTTTTCCCTTGATGCAGGCACCTCCATCTCCCTCTGAGCATCAAGAGCTGTCCCATCTCCTCCCATTTTCCCCTCTCTGTTAAGGGAAAAAAAACCCAACAAAAAGGTGCCAGCATGGGGGGCTCGTGGGCAGTGCTCGGGTAGAGCCTCCCAATGGGCTTGGGTGTGCACACAGCCTGGCCATGCTCTTCCCTACTCCTTGCCTTGCTTTTGATACTTTAAATATCAAATTCATATTAATTTAATTAATTCTCAAATCATTTCAGTATCAAATTCATAATTAGATCAAACCCTCAAGAGATTTTTTTCTTCTTTTTATGAAAAAACTCCAAATGGTTTTTGTTTAGGGGCGGAAAATGAGCTTCAGGAAAGCTAAAAGTTTAATATTTTATTTAGGATGTGTGAGGTTTCATTTGTGCATAATAAAGAGCATTAGAATAAAATAATTTATGGGGATGTGTTTTAATTTGATGCCAATAGTTTGCTATAATAAAACAGCTCACTGTGCTACAATAATGATTAAGGGAATATGCTGCTCAGTGCTGATGGAGTCACTGGTGCACAATCAAGTGAGTGGCATCCTGGTCTAGCAAAAGCACAGCAACACCCTGAGTTTTGAGCAGGATAAACATGGATATTTGAATTGTTCTAAGCTGCCAGCACATCAGGCACTCATGACACAAGCAGACACTAGGTGATACCCCAAATGTTTTGAGGGCTGAAGTGGAAATACAAGTTTTTTTCTGAGTGGCATTAGATATTCCTAAACATCTAACGCAGCTCAGGAGCTTGACTACCACAGTTCTCTCTGGTTTGCCTGCTTCTTGCTCAGGGCCCAGGAGGGTACAGGGGCATCCCATCGATTTTTTTCCCTGCTTTCTAGTCAGCAAACCTCTACTTTTCTCCCTCACTGTTGCTCAGAACACAGGTGGCCTCGGAGCCCCTTGGTGCCACCCTCCGGAGCCGGGCGGGCAGCCGTGTGGGGACAGCAAACAGGCTGGGCAAGCTGAGCAGGAGGGGGTGGCTGGGGCTCCCTGCAGTGAGAACGGCCTCACTTCAACGGGTTTCAGGGCCCTCGTGAAGAAATTTCACCACCAACGGGTAGAAATCACAACCCAGACGGGCTGGCAACTGAAGTTGGACTGCTTTGCACACCCTGAACCTCTCGGCGCTTTTCTCTGCGGTGACACGGGGAGAAGCTGATAATCACAAGTGTGGAGTGTGTCTCCCTGTCCTTTAGCTCCCTCCTTCCTGCTTTTGCAGCATAATACACACATCTCAAATACGTTAAACGTGTGACATGGAAAACCAGGCCACGTTTTTGGGGGGTTGTGAAAATCCCGGGAAACCAAAACGTTGAAAACCACTTGTCAAAATGTTCCGGGAGGAAGCGGTTGAGCTGTCATCAACAGCTTAAACACTGCTGCTTGGAATATGTTAAACAAGTGCTTTGAAAACCCCAAAGTAGGAGTCTGCTGATGGGAGCTCTTTCTCCACACATCTTCATCCAGCTCCCCTAGATCTGGGAAAGAAAGCCTCCCAGGAGGGGTGAGGCCAGGCACGCCCCCAGCGAAGGGAGCCCGCTGCCCTCCACACGCGGCTGATGTGACAGAGTATGGCAATGGCATTACCATGGTGCTACAGGATTAGTGCTCTGCCTTGCCATCCTTTGCAATGGAGTTACTCTGCTTACCCCAAACCACAAGCAGCACTTTGCAGTAACACGATAAATAACCCGTGTCATCTCTGTATCTACACCTTTTGCAGAGCAGATAGAGAGCCAATCTAAAAACAAATCTCCAAGTGCTATAATAATGCAGGAATGACATGCCTCTTAAGCTGTTTACAGCTGACAGGCTAAGTGAAATGGTTTGACAAGGAAGAACACAGTATGTGTTGACAGCCCTGCTTAGTTCATATTTGAAAGGCAAAATTAAAGTCATACTTTTACAAGGTGCAGAATTCCACTCGCCTGAAGGACGTTCTCTTCAGCCAGGCGTGGTATTGAGTCTCTGCCATCCTCCTCCTCCTCCTCCTCCCCAATCCCAGTTTTCCGAGCAGGTCACTAAGTGGCACACCTCAAAACCCAGCCCTGACTCCCCATCTCAGTAATTGCTGATGAAAACGTATCATTTAGAAGAGCATGGAGAAAGCAACTGCAAGAGCAGTGGTGAACATTCACCCTGGATCATTTAGGGGAGCACAGCAGCATTCTGGCAGCTTTCCTTACAGGCAGCACTGTTATGAAAACCTCACCCAAAGGCTAAGTGTAAATCCCCTCCATCCACAGAGACACCTTTCACTTGATTACAGGATATGAGAAAAAAAACTATAAAAACACAGTGAATCCTACAAAAAGAAACAAGGAAGAGCTAAGCCAGGTGAGAGAAAAGGGCTGGAGACAGGCACAGGGAAAACCAGAGCAGTCTGGCAGTGCTTGCACAGCTCTAAAGGAAAGGGAGCTTGAAGGGCAAATGGTGGCAAGTAGCTGGCTCTCATTTTCACCTTGTCCCTGCTAATCCTTTTGGGCTGACAGTAGCCAGAGGCTGTCAGCAGCTCATGAGGTGGTCAGTGTGAGAGCAGTTTGGTGGCCTCAACTCCAGCCACTGATGAAGAGGTTTCCTCTCTGCAAAAGTTCTTGCCCATACTTAGCCCCTCCCTGTTGCAGGCCCTGGGAAGCCAGGAACATTCCCCTTCCATCCCACTCTGAGAGGCAGTGAGGGGTATCACAGGGCAGGTGCCTGCAGAGGGAAAAGCCAATGCCTGTCACATTTATACTGGGCTGATTTACCAGCTCACCAGGAGCTGCACGGCCAGTGCCCACGAGCATTGCAGGTGCTGGAAGCACCTTCCCTAGGGGCAGAGCTGGACCCAAGAGCTGCTGGCACATCACTAACAGGGACTGTGCTGAACTCCCAGTGGAAGCTGCAGCTCAGGAATCAGAACGGTGCCGAGTGGAAGCGTTTTTTCAAACTAATGGAAGTTTTGCCTACATATTTCTTCCTGCACATGAAGGTCATCAAATGTTTGTGTGCCAAACGTTAGAATTGATGCCATCCTAATGAACTCTGAAAACATTTTCCTGTCAAAGCAAATAGAACAATTTGACATCACTGATCCCGGCATCGACCAAAGGGGGAAAACAAACAAATCATCAGTTAAAAAAGCAGAGGGTTTTTCGTGCTCCGAGTTCAAGGATGTGAATCCAGCAGCACAATGACAAAGGGAGCAGCACGGGTGACAGGAGGGTTATGCTCACTGCCAAGGAACTCGGTCCTGAGCAGGAGAGATTGCCCAGGCACCAAGGTCAGAAATGCCTGGCAGCTGCCCCCTCCTCCCACGTGGCACAGCCGAGATCCTCGTGTCCAAGCTGTGCTGGGTTACCTGTCGTGTGTGCCACAGGTTAGGACCCGAGTGGAGAGTAAAACCTTCCACTAAACCCTGTCAGAGGCTGCAAGCTGCACTCTGCAAAGCAAGCCAGCAGCTCTCAACACATCCAACTCAAAGCTTTTTCTTTCCTGACAGAGTTGCCTGTGCTCATGGCCTCCTCTGCCATCTCCCAGGGCACCTCCCAAGCCACCTACCCCACGGAGTGGCAACCCTGCTACCCCTGGAGGGAAGTATGGAGGGAGTGTATCCTAGAGCTACGCTGCTCAAGTGGGGGTCAGGAGATCCAGACTCACTCCTTCCTTCCAAGTCACCATTCCACTATGTCCCTTGGCAAACCCGTGCAATCATTCCATGGGGGAAATAACCACAACCTCCTGCTTTGCCTCTCCTGCTCCTTCAGAAGTTTGGGATGGGGTTCATCTCCCCTGTGTGGAGTTGCTAGAGAACTGCCCGGTCATGGTCTCTCCAGGTAGCTCAGTATTTCAGCATACAACTAATTAAAGTTAATTTTACCATTCACCAGGTAGAGAGGAAAAGAGAGTTTCTGCCAAGGACACAGTGGGTCTGCAGGGCTGGTGGAAGCAGCTAGGTACCAAGTACCAGTGAAGATCCCAGACTAACGTTTCTTCTCAGAGGCTTTGGCCATTGTGTGATTTTTCACAGCAATTGCAACAGGAAGGTCCTGTTGAAAAGTGGTGTCAAATTTGGGAATAATGACAGAGTAACCAGAGCAAAAGGGTGAAACAGACTTTGGGGGTTTTCTCCCCACATCAAACTAATTTTCCATTCTATTTACAGTGTTAATTTCCACTTCTCTTGTGCCCACTGCTTTTGCACTGCAAAGTATTCTCTCAGCTCCCATTCCTGCAGAAGTCAGTTCTCATCTCTGTCACTCTCCAGCCCTGCAGTTTCCCTTCTCCTTGACAAGCCTGACCACTTAAATTTCTATCAGCTCCGACAACATTTACCCACACCCCTTTCTGTTCCCATCTCATTTCTTCCCCTTCCAGTTTTCCTGATGCCATCATACATCTATGCCAGCAGGCAGAGCATGCAGCAGCAGACATATAGATCCTGGCTGTGCTGAGGGAAGGGGAAAGGTTGAAGTGAATAACACCCTGCCTGTGAGTGATTCCCTGCTCGCTGCACTGCAGTGAGCTGTGCTTTCATACCCCGTGATGGATGCGAGTTATGGGTCACTCCCTCACTTGAGAAAATAGATGTACACCACTTGCCAATTCTTACACTGTATATTACAAAATTCTATCACTTCAGATTTAGACACTTAGCAAACCAATCACGCAAACAATACAGGCAACGGGCTCTGCTACCAGGTTTTTTTTCTTGTTGAGACAGACAGATGCAAAACCACCCTCGGGAATAAAGTGGTGCTGCATTATCCAGAGGGGGACCTTTTATGGGCTAAGAGTTTATCGTGGCCAGAGTTTGCCCTCGGTGGAGTGGACTTAGCATGTGTTAAGTAATGCTTAAGTGATTTGCTGAACTGGCCTAATAGCAAAAAACACTCCTGGCTCTATTTGCTTATAAATACATTTCAAGGCACTGATTGAAGTCTGTAGTGCCCTAAATGGTCTGGGACCCGGGTACTTAAGAGATATCATCTCTCCTTATAAATCTTCTGTGGTAATTCAGAAGCACCCATTGTTCTTGCTTTCTGTTCCTGGGTGGACAGTGAGCTGCATGAGCCTGGAGCCTGTCCTCATCAGCCAGCACACACACCACCACTTCAGAGGACTGCTGCCAGGAGAAACAAGAAGCTGGTCTCTCCAGCGTGACAAACATCAGTTAATCTCTCGAGCCATCTTTTACTTGCCATTAGCAGCAAGGGCCTGGCTGCCAGCAGCTGTGTCCAGGACAGCTCTTCCAGAAACCTCCCTCTCTCCCTCCTGGAGCCACAGGAGCAGTGAAGGGCTGCAGCATCCCATTCTCACACACACCACCTCTCCCCAGGGGCTGAGCTCTCCTGGCATCCAGGTAATGTCCCCAGAGAGCCTGGCAGCTCTTGCTGATCCCTGCTCCAGCAAGGCTGCCTGAAAACCCTCCCAGTGCCACCAGCACATCTTGGTCACCAACAGCATATCCTGGCCAGCTGGGTTTATTTACAGCTGCATTTCAGGTTCATTTTAACCAGCACGAGCTGCTGAAGCACTGGGTGCCCTTATCTGCTTTCCTCAAGGGAAACAGATACAGAAAGTACCTAAGACTGCAGGTTTTTAAGATTAAATGCCATAAACACAGATTAAATTATATGCTTTTTATCCCTTTAAGGAACTCTTGTTCATGGCATTCTGTTCAAGTTTCCAAAATAATTTCTACTTACATTAAAAAGAAATAAAAAAACAAAAAACACAGCAAAGAGGGAACACATTTGAGGGCACAACTGGCAACAGAGAGCTCGAGTCTGCCTCCTGGGCACCCCCCCAAACCTCAGGAGGCACCAGAGGAAAGACCTCAGGCAGCTGAGCCCACTCATGTGAAGGACCAGAGGGGTGCCCAGCAGGGAGGAAAGGTGATCCAGGCACCACCTCTTCTCAAAACCAAAAATCCAGCACACAGAGAACACAAGAAGGAAGCCACCTCTGTGTGTCTTCACCTCTGTTCCCCCCTGATGCCAGCCAAACTGTCTGGTCAGCTGCTGGAGGGGAAGCTTGAGTCCTTGGATTTTTCAGCAGGGCTGCCCTGATGAAAAGGACCTGTGAGAGGAGAGCAGCCTCAGTGGGTTGTTTTGCTGTTTGCTTTAGTTCACTGCCTTAAAAGGGTCAGCAACCTTCATCCTGAGGACCCTATTAGACAAGTAGTCTTGAGCAAAACATGTCATTAACCTTTGGGATTGGCTGCAGCAGGATATCATTGGGGAAGCGTATGAGGGAGATCTCCATGTTTTTAGGACTGTATATAGGCAACTCTAAGGACACAACAAATCCTATCAGCATTTGCACTGCAGAGGATTCACTGCCAATAGCCACTAAGCACCCTGCTTCTGCAAATCAAGAACTAATAAAAAACCAGAGAGCAGTAACAAATTCTTCACTCACCCAATGGTAGGTGAAGAGGATGGGTAAAACCAGTAAGATGGAGCCAGACTGCTTAAAGCCTTCAGAAACTGCTGCTCCCAGAGGCAGGAATAGAAACCACAGTTGGTGGATGGATATGTGACCTGTCCCACTATGGCAATGGGGAATGGTTATCTGATTTATTCCATTACGGCCATTTTTGTGTCCAGCTCTTTTCTTCACGTCCACTTGCTTGCTAGCTCCCAAGTGATGGGCTGCCACAACCTCAGAAGGATTAATCAGAAGTCCATAAACCCCAGGCTGACCACAAAGGCTCTCCAAGCCAGTGGAAAGCAGCGTGCACACACAGATTGCAAACAGAAAGAGCCAGGAACCAACTGAGCACCTTTTACTGTGCAGGAGACTCCAATGGCTCATGCCAAGAAGAGCCCAACTGACAAACCTGCCTGGCCATGACCTCCTGAAAGTGACTTCTGTCAGGCTTAGCAAAAGTGACAAATCCCTGGGTGAAAGGGCCAGGGCAGCAGACAGGAGACATGAGATACCTGCAGCGTGCTGGCATTTGGAGCACTCTGAACAACTCCTACAAGACAGAGAGGTTCTGAAATGTGCAGCAGGTGCTGAATCAGCAGGGTTATGGCAGCAAGAGTGTGGCAGGGATCTGTGCAAACAGGGCACCACAACTCCTCCCAGTTTGTTGCCACTACCATTACACTAAGAAAACCCATCTTCAGCCCTCCTGGGTGAACTCGGCGAGGCAGAAATTGTGTATGTCTAGCCCCAAGCCTGACATTCACAGCCTCTCAGCAGTGTAATGCAACCTAGATCCCTCCACAGCCAACAATTCATTCCAGTTTTAAACAGGTAAACCTTTAGGTTTGATCCAAAGGCTGTTCACAAGCTAAAAAAAAAAATAAACAAACTTGTAGGATTTGTCTTTAACACTTCTCTAGACAAAGCCAAAATGTCGTCATGTGTAATGGTGTGGAAAAAACCCCAACTAACAAAAGCCCCTGCAGCCTTGTGAAACACAGAAAGGGAAACTATGCTGTGAGCTCTGACAGTAATAAAAACATAACTGGATTGATTCTAGAGAATTTATTGAACAAAATTTAGTTAAGGTCTTTTTGTTTTGTTTTGTTTTAACGATTGCACACCACTTAATTTTTATGAGCTCGATGATGCCTTTAAGGCACATTCCAGCAGAGGGCTGAGGTGAAAAAGCCTCTCCAGGGAGGACGAAGCAGAAGAAAAAGCCTCTGGGATGTGCAGGAGCTGAGCTAATCCTTTCTAGCCATGTGCTCAGCATTACCTACTTGCAGCTCATGCACTTGCCAGTGGAAAAGCAAATCTGTTGGCCCGTGGCTAGGAAGGTTCTGCCTCACTGGGCCGTGCCCAGCTGTGGGGGGACTGACCCAAACTCTCCTCCAGTCTGCAGATGTTGCATGAACAACTTATCCAACCTGGGGACCTTCACCTCAGGAAGGACAGGGGATCACGTAGCCCAAGGCAGCCAATGCTGGAAAGTCTGTGTTTAAATGCTCCAAGTTGCTCACTCTAGAGAACACATCATGAGTTAAACCACTGGTAATATTAAACTCGAGTGAACTGCTTCTCTCACCCACAACAGACTGAAGGTGATGAAGCCTTTCAAGCTCTCTCCTTCCCCTGCAGTAGGAAGAGGAACAAGGGCTGGGCCCAGCTTTACTGGGCAGGGGGATGACTGAGCCTTATGCAGCCCCATCACACTGATCTCCTGAGCCTGCTGCAGCTGAACTCCTTCCTGAGGCAGACACCAGAACTCTGCCTCTCCAGGAGGTGCCACACACACACACACACACACACACACACACACACACTGAGCTGCTGTACCTCAGCCTCCTGGTAAGTAGGTGCTGCTCTCACCAAATGAGGGACAGAATGCTCCCTTAGCAGAACAAGCTTTCAGTGCCAGGAGAAAATGGCATAGGAATGGCATAAAAGATTCTTTGTAGTATTCAGGATCCTTGGACCAGGTGCTCAAACTATTCCCCAGTTCCTCAAATGCAGCTTCCCTCTCCCAGGTGCTGTTGCCTGTGGAAATGCACACACATTTCCAGCAAACAGGTGAAAGTCTTTGCTTTAATCCAGGAATCCACAAACATTTCCCTCAGACTTCTTTCTGAAAATAATTTCATGGTCCTAAAATGCAGTGTTAACCACCTGGGCTTCCAAGGGTCTCCCACTGTAGTCCTTGCAGCAAAGGACCAGCTTCATCCAGGTCTGTGCAGCAACTGCTGCAGCAGCCACTGTGGGCAGAGGTGCCACAAGCCACAGCCTGTCTCTGACGTGGTCCAGGTGTCACCACAATCTCCAGAGCAGAGCCAGACCACTCCCAGGACAGCACCCCTATGCTGCTGAAAGCATCCTGACCTCTCCTGTTAGGGCACAGCCCCTTAATTCACTCCCTCCTTGACTCAGGGTGACCACAGGTAGCTCATGGTGCAGGGAACAGACTGGTGTTCCTGGGCTGCTCCAGCTGAGCTGTCCTGTGCCCTCCCCTGCACTCACCCCTCTGTGCAGAGGCTGTGTGTGCTGGGCACGTCTGCTGGGCATTCAGTCCATCCTTTCCTTCCTGCTCTTTTGGGTTCCAAACACTGCATTGTAAGGACTCTTTGGACAGCTAAAAAATGGAAACTCTGGGCAAGTCGGGAGGGAAATTCAAACAAAAAATACTCCCCCACCCCAAAACCACCCCATACTTCCAATCAACTTTACCACTGGCGCTGCCACGGGGGTGACCCAAGCCACTGGGGCAGCTGCCAGACCCTCCCTGCCTCTGGTGCTGAGCTGGCAGCCCCCCATGGGCTGCTGTGAGGAGCAGCAGGACTGATCCTGGGGGGCTCCCTGCATGACGTGCCCCAGCCAACCCTGCCCCGACTGCAGCCAAGCCCAGGGAGGTTCTGTTTTCAAAGCAAGAGGATTGCACTTCAATGAAGATTTTTTATTATTTTTTTCTACCCCCCTAAAAAGTTTTAATATACACATTAAATTAAGCTTGAGAAAAGGGGACATTTCATCTTTAATCTATTTACTTCTGAATATTTAACATACAATTCTGGCACCAATCACCAGATTTAACTGGAAAATTACTCACTAATCTGTTTGCTTATTTGGAATAATTGGGTAGGCTGCCAGGGAAGAGGATTTCCTACCCTGTTTAATATCTCAGTTAGTAGTCCAATTTCAGCTTGGCGGCATAATTACTCTGACAGAGCTGTAGCCACAGGGCCTGTGAGTGGGGCTGCTTTTTAAACCGTAAATTATGGAGGATTAGCATTTATGAATTTTAAATCAGGGCTGTGGTAGGAGACACTAAAGCTGCTTAGAGCTTGCAAACCACTGCATTCAATCACCAGTCATTAACACATTCCTTCCCAGGACACTCTGCCAGCACGTTTAAGAAACAGGTATTTCTCATTTGCTTTGGGATATCGTGGCTCTGTGTCTCCAGCGATGAGAAGATCCACTTTCCAGGGGGAAAAAAAAAAGCATCACAATTTAATCTGACCCTGATTTACCTCCCACGTGAGATGTTAAAGGGCCATCTCCTCTGCCCAATTGCTTCCACCCCATGGAAGGACCCACATGGTTTGATCCCTGCTACACTTAAACAATTACAGAAGTGCAAAGCTGCTGAAAAGCAGAGCTGCAATGCAGCTGATCAGCAGAGATCTGAACTCTGCCATTCCCTAGCTCAGGAGCTTTGGTTTGGGAGCTCTGCACTGTTGTGTTTGCCTGTCAGGCTCACGATGAATCATTACGGGGTAAATCCTCCCTTTGATGTAGGCATGTCACTTCTTTTAAGGCCAATGAGAGTTATGTACATGCACTGAGGGCAGAATATTTTATGCCCTGAAGAAGACATCTTAGGGAAAAAAAAAAAAAAAAAGAAACCTGCCAAAAACCACAGGGCTTTGAACTTTGGAGTTGCTCCACTCGGGAGTCTAAAGAGCTCTGAAGCCCTAAGACACGGATCCAAATGGAAATGCTGAGCCCTTCCTCCTCCTCAACGTGTGCTCCTCTCCCTCTGGGGCCTGCAACCCAGCAGGGTATTTCACCTCACTCCTCCAAACAGCAAAGGACACACAGAGCAAACCTGCAGCTTTTAGACTGGCAGGTTTCATATATTAAATTCTATCTATAGATGTTCATAAAAATACATAGAGCCTCCTAACTAAAAACAAAGACATGACTGGAAGTTCTGCACAGCAAAGAGAAAAGCCCAAAGTGATGGGAACAGAAACTTTCTACAGCATCAGTCGTGGCAACTGGAGAGAACACAGGCAACGGGTGCAAGTTGGAGCACAAGAGGTTTAGGGTCAACACAAGGAAGAACTTTTTCTCAGTGAGGGTGCCAGAGCCTGG
>JAOEGS010002049.1:0-24970 GCA_025447755.1 Corythornis vintsioides | reverse complement strand
CTCTGGACACACTCCAGCACCTCCATCCAGATCTTTGCTGTCCTGGGGGCTCCAGCACTGGAGGCAGCTCCAGGGGGGTCTCCCCAGAGTGGAGCAGAGGAGGAGAATCCCCTCCCTCACCTGCTGCCCACCCTGCTCTGGCTGCAGCCCAGGGCACCACTGGCTCTCTGGGTGCCAGAGCTCCCTGAGGGGTCTCCTGTTGAGCTGCTCCCCCCCAGCACCCCCAAGCCCTTTTCTTCAGGGCTGCTCTGTACAAGTTGTACTGATGTTCAGGAAGCATCATGAGGATTGAAGCCCATTAGAGCCTAGGTGACACTGCCAGCCCCAGCTCACAGCTGAACACTCCCTCACTTGCTCTCTCTCCCTGCAGCACACAGGGTGTTGCTGTTCAGCTCCATAACCAGCACACAAGTGACAGCTTCCATCAGTGGTACAAGCAGGGCACTAACAACAGCAGGCCACTAACTACTGCAGGGCACCTTAGGGTCTTATTTTTTTTTCCCCCTTTATAACCTGGAATGGCAATTTAGAGAATGTTCTGCTCAGCAGGTTTCCAGCTTCTGATTTTCCCTCTCAAGGCAAAATACCAGAGGAAGGACTGAGGCACAGCACCAGGCATGGGCTGGAGCAACACCAGAGCAATTCCATTTATACAGCCCAGTGTCTCAGTAATTCAATTCCTGCTTTAAGTGTTTACAAGCACTTTGCACATTAGAGCACCAAGTACTAGCCTACAGAACCTCACATAACTAAGGACTTACTCCAGATGTGGAGGGAGGGAAAAAGGATGGCCCAGTTTAGCAAATTCCCTCAAGGTGACAAAAATCAAACCCATGTGTACCACAAGTGTATACTGAAATATTAATTTGTGCCCCTCAGAGATTGTGAGAGTCCTGAATTCAGTTACTTTCCAGTAAATAAACTGGAAAATAGCAGTGGCAAAGTAAATAGTGGCAAAGAACCAAAACAAAAAAACAAACAAAAAAGGACTAATTTGACAGTACTTGTCATGTTACTGCCAACCTACCTGATGATTTCAGTTAATTTTAAGTGAAACAAATGAAGCAAGTCATAGGAACTCTTTCATATAGAAGCTCAAGCTGTGACCCTGGGAAGAAAGGCAAATACAACCACTTTCAAACTGAGTAGTGGGAAGAGGCAAACATTAAGTATCCAGAGATTCAATTAAAAGCTTTTTAAAGCCAAAAAGTGTCACTGCTCATTTCTTCTGGCCTCCCAAGAAAAAGTGCATTAAATCTGAAGCAGCTACACCCTGAGGAAGAGCTGCATTTTACTGTATTTCCCAGAGAACAAGTGTTCCCTCAAAACACAACAGCAAGGATCCAACCTGCAGCCCACTCTGGCCCCACGAGCTCAGGTTTCTTTCCCCTTGTTGTTATCTCTTTCTCATGCACTAAATAATTGGTCTGCTTTGTTTGTGTTGTCAATATCACCGTGTGCTGAGCACGATACAAGAATTTATTTAGCATTTAATTAAGTTTCCAAAGCCACAGGGAAAACAAAGGGAAATTGGTATGTGAGATGAGAGGGGGAAACAATCTCACAGTAGGAAGTTAGAAGCTTTTTTTCCAGTTAAAAAAAACCCAACCAAACAAAACCAACTAACTAACTAAAGCCACAACAAAAAGTCTGAATCTTTGACATGAAGTAGTTGGTCAAACTCCTTTAACATGCTGAACATCCTGCTCAGGTGGCTGGAATTCAAATTCAAGGCACTAGAAAGGAGGATTTCATGATCACAGGCTTGTGTATTCATTAATATCCCGGAGCAGCTTTGAGAACACCTCCTCAGAAGAGGCCAAGCCTGGAACACTTGAAACCACAGACACAGAGCACTGAGATCAAACCTGCAGGGCAGCCACCTCTAACCACCATGACCAGCTCCCTCCTCTCCAAGCTCGTGGTGCCTTTGGGAAGACAAAAGCCAGCACTCAGATTCTGATCTCTGATCCAGCAGGTAATCCAGCATCACCCAGCAGAAACCAGTCCAGCTGTTGTGCATTCAGAGCAGCACGGAATTCAATCAGGCTGAATCCCACAACAAAGAGGGGGGGAGAAAGCCAGTGGGAGGGGAATACTCCAAATGCACAGCTCAAGGGACTGCTCAGCTAATTATTCACAGTGATGAAAGGTATTTCAATCCTAACAGAAAACAAGTGAAATCACAGTAAGAGTGTGACAGAAGCACGGGAAACACACAGTTTTGAAATGTCACAGTGAAGGTAGAGTACAAGAGAAAACAAGAGATAAAAAGCCACATGAAGAAGTAGTTTCTAGGCAAAAAAAAAAAAAAAAAGCCAGCAAAAAGTGGGTTTGCTACTTTCTATTAAAAAGAATCTTGTCGTCTTCTCACTGGAAGGCAAGTGTGTCAGAGAGAGGAACAGAGAGGCAGATCTGAGTCAGGGGAACAAAAGCAGAGGAGAACAGTAGAGAGAAGGCAGCAGCCAGTCCCCAAACAGTCTGGCACACAATAACGTGTACCAGTAATCACCAGCTTCTGAGCAGACTTGGCTGAGAGACCGTGGAAGAGCTGCAGATGAGGTAACAGATGGAAAGACAAAGCCAATCAGGAATCAAATGCAGAGCTCCAGCAAGGAGAACCTTCACCAGTGTACAGTTTGCAGTCTTTATTGCCCTAACTAGGTCAAAGGATAGTTATTTTTACCCCCTAACTGCTGTCTGCAATAAAAAGTTCTGATGTGAGAAGGATGGATTCCTAAGATCCCACAGAAATATACTGAGGGTGCATGGAAAATAAAACCATGAATGAACACACTCACCACTGGAAGCCCTTTAAACAAGAAAGGGCAGCAAAGACACAAAGTTAGTTCCAGCAATGTCAATAAAGCAGAGTTTGCAGCATAAAATTTAAGCAAGGTACAGAGCAGTGCAATCCATGAAAATACATGGAAGGGAATAAAACAGAAAGTGCTTTTCAGAATGACCAGAGAGGCTGGGGGAGGGATGGAGTTTCTATGCAATGCTGACAGATGGCAGAAAGCCTTGGTAATTGCATTCAGCTCTCTTATCAATTGGAATTACTTTTCCTCCTTTAATCTGAAAAGTTTCTCAAAACTCAGCTAACAAATGAGATTTGGGATATTAATAACAACACACTTTCCTCATTAGCATTCCACAAACAGGGGCTTGTGAAGGCATCAGCTAAAAGCTCAGGAGCAAACTAATGGCTTGTTCAGGTAAGTGTACAAAATCTAGTCCAAATAATAAATAATCCACAACATTGCAGCTAATACCCTACAGACATTATCAACAAAAGGCTTTCCCTTTCTATTCTCCCCTGCACACTCCAATCATTCAAATGCTGCACCACTGGCATATGTGTAGATAATCCTGAGCAGGGATGATTCTGAATGCTAAGCAACAGTTTATTTCAACTGAGTGGGAAGACAGATTGGCCATTGTACACCAGTTTCCATGTGATAAGGCACAACAGCCTCAGCACACTTCTTGGCATGACACACAGCCCAGCATTTCCAAGAACCCAGAATTCAGTCCATATTTGATCTAAAACCCCCTGAAGGCCACCAGAATTACAAAGATGTTTAATGCCCAAGATTATGTTCCCTCCTCTGCAAAACCAGAGCTGACCAACAGGCTGCTGATGGCCGTGGAAGGAATCCACTGGCTTCCCTGGTGTTTGGCTGGCACTCAGAGGAACAAGCAGCCGTGCTGCAGCCCAGCAGGAGGGAGAACCAGGCTTGGTTGCTATGCTCCAGCTGGGGCAGCCTGGCCAGCAGGCTGGGATGGACTCAGGGGACCCCAGCTGCATCCTGCTAGGCAATTCCTCATGAGTCCTTTGTCCTCTGCACCTCACTTCTCCAGGCCTTCAAGCT
Organism: Corythornis vintsioides; assembly: GCA_025447755.1. Classification (NCBI taxonomy): domain Eukaryota; kingdom Metazoa; phylum Chordata; class Aves; order Coraciiformes; family Alcedinidae; genus Corythornis; species Corythornis vintsioides. The sequence continues at coordinate 21,095 of JAOEGS010002049.1, read as the reverse complement.
CTCCACAACCTCCTGAGGTGGTTAAAAAAAGCCCCAAATGCTGCACACTGAAGCTCCACTGGGCTCTGCTGAGTCAGATCAAGATGCAGCTCTCTCTGGACACTGCCAAAGGCCAGGTTGCCAGCTAGAATGCCAGTCTTTCCCACACAGTGGCACCAGGATTAGAGAGCAGCACAGAATACAGGTCTCCAGTGGCACTGGCACAGAATGCAACAGCTTCAAGGTGAGATGGTGTCTGATGGGGGCTTAGCTCAGGTCAGGTGGTGGTCTTTGAGTGGAAACACCAATGTTTCCACTCACTCAAGGGCTTCTCTTGGAACTCAGAACTCTGTCAACACCAGCATGCAAACAATTGTAGCCTACAGAGTGCCTGACTGACAACTAAACTGCACTTAGAGGGATAGGAGCACTGACAAACCATTACAGACTTCACATGCATCTGTCAAACACAGGCACAATCCACTACAACAGAACAAAGCAGCCTCTTTCAGCCACCAGCTCAAGTCCATTTGGTATTAACAGTGCAATGGAGCATTCTGCAGCTATCCCTCTGATCTCTCACACACCTCCTCAAAGAAACTATTTCTGTTGAGGGAAAAGAAAAAAGCAAGCAGTTTTTCAGTATTAACAACTCTGTTCTGGCGTGCCCAGAACGTCTGGATGTACAAAGGAGATTTGAAGGAGTATTTTTGTATCAGAAAGCCTGTCTGTTCTTGTAACCCTGACAAATAAGAGAAATGATCTCTTCCTACAGGCTTTGCCTCACTTGAATACATCCAGCATCCAGGAGAAATACAAGGTTGCTCATACTGGGGAGCTGAGGAGTTCTTCTGATCATTCCACACCCAAGTGCTGCACCCACCACTAGCAGTGGATCTGCATCAGCTGGACACAGGCTGGAAACGATGCCAGGCTGAGTCACCTTGGGATTGCTCCTGGAGATGGAGAAAGCAGGGCAGAGTTCAGAAACCTGAGTGCAGGATGAAAGCTTTAACTCTCCAGAGATGAGCACAGCACTGCAAAGCAGGCAATCGTTTCAACCTGCTTATTTTCTCAGCCCACAGCATGTAGGAAGCAAGCTGCTAACCATGCCAGTCTGTTCTGGGAGAGACTACCAAAACCTGAGGGGAGAAGGAGTTGTATTGTCAGAGCTACTGGCTAGATATTCCCGCGGCTCAGCCAGCACATGGAGCAGCACTGCACCGCCATCTCTTGGCAGATATTTAGATAACAAACTCAGTTCTAGGCAAGTCCTGGAAGAAATTGACATTAAAAAGACATAAGGTATTTTATAAATATAGAAAGATATGTTTCTCTTATTAGCCAAATAAAGATTGAAGCTCTAGGTGAAGAGTTTCATTTATATCCACATCGTTTCCCTGACTCAAGATTTGTACTTGATTTGTATTTATAGGACACAACTAAAAAAAAAACAGCTGTCGAGTTTAAATATGGTCTAAAATTATTTTATTTTTCCCCAGAAGAGTAACTAACTTTTACAGCCAGCTTTACAAGTAGCACAAAACCAATGGGCTGAATTGGAGGTTTTACCCACTTGATCAAAACAGTATCAAACTGTCAGCCAAGCTGAGCAAACACATGGCCTAAAGTTCTTGACCCCTCAAAGCATTTAAAATCATAAATAACAATTTAAAATACACAGCAGAGGCAGGAATACAACTGAATGCCACCCATAAACACTGGAGAAAGGAGTTACAAGCAGGCTCTGATGCACCACGTTTACACTCCCTGCAGTGAGATCTAAGAGATCCCCAAGGAATGGCAAGAAACAGCTCCAGAAACCATCAGCAGCATTCCCACTGCCAGCCACCAGTGAAAGGAACAATGCAGCATTAGGCATGAGCTGCATCACCACCCACGGGTGGAAACACTGGCCATATGAACATCCACCTGTTCCTAACTCCAGTTCCACATCCACCACAGGCTGGGCTGGTGCTTAAAATATCCCCCCCTCCTCACACCTACACCATCCATGTGGCTGAGATGGGAATGCACAAAATCAGGATTGAAATGCAAGTCTCCCCTCAACAAAAGTGTTTCACCAGAGGGAGAAGGTGCACACACAGCCCCCTGCTTCAGCTGGGATGAGGAGTGACTTCTGCTCTGCTCGTGCAACTGTTTTTGCTAGAGCAGTGTGGCAGGCTTGGTAGGCAGAGCAAGACCCACAGAGCAACCCTCAAGCCTTGTTTTTAAGGAGAGGGGAGCAACTGAGGAACTGCTACAAAGCACCAGAGCTGGCAGCAGAGTGATTGCCCATTATCCCATTATCCCATCATTCCATCAAGGGGTCTCTGCACCACATCAGGAGACAGGACACCAGTGTGATCTAGGGAAAATCCCCCCAGAATGAAGCTGCAAACAGCATGCTGAGATAAACAAGGGCAGTGTGCTTACTTGAGATGCAGTTCCATGAGTTTGACCTTTCTGTAATAAGTGGTAATTTCAGTGAAAACAACCCTTCAGTTCAGAAGGAAGGGAAAATAAGTCATGGATCCTGTGGTTGAAGTTTATGATGAGACTCTCAGCCCTAATTTAAAGGTCACCAACCATCCTTTGAAAGGAAGATTGCTTTTTGCTTTTCCCACAGTTCAGAGAATGTCATCAGGGCTCACTAGCCCACACCACCACACAGCTGCCTGCCCAAGACAGAGCTTCAGACCTCCCTCCAGTGCTTATCCCCTTACCTGGTGTGCCAAGACCACCAGCAAGAATGGAAGAATCACCAGGAAGAATGCTGGGCCAAATAATGGATTTGCACTGCAATTATATTAATTATTTTATCAGTATCTGCACTCTGGTAATAGGACCTTATGATGCTACGTGGTCTATATCAATGCTGGAACTGGACAGTCCTGGATTTCCTCATAAAATAGGACATGGATGGAGCTTTCCCTGATTTTGTTTGGTTGAATTGTGGGCTTGTTTTGATTTTTTTAAACCATTCCCAATCTAATTCTAGGAATATCCTGATATCTAGCCAAACTGCCTACTCTTAGTGGCCACAGTACCAGGAATCCCAGCTGCAGCTGATTATTTGTCTTCATTTCTAGTATTAAAACCATATGTGGATGTAAAACCCAATTAGAGCTTTTAAATCCACTGTTGTTGAAATTAGCTCAGTTTGCCCCCAGGGGAGGCCAGCAACTCACCTGCAGCCCCAGGAGCACGGTTCTCCAACAATTTATCTCTGTATATCCAAAAAATGCAAGGAAATATGTCTCTCCAGCTAGACCCCTCACTAGGCAAATAACTCCTGAACCCTCTTTCAATCCAGTTATCTGTTTCAGAAGGGAAGGCAATATTACAGACACAGCCACCAAGAGCAAGATGACATCTAGACAGATTCTTGTCTCCAAACTTCTGCACAGAAAATGAAATTTACTCAGGTACAGCTCAGTTTCATCTCTTGCTGTTTTTATTCCTTTTTTTTTTTTTCTGCTTTAGAACCTGCAGGCATCACTCAAGAGCATCACTCAGAGAGCACATTCTCTGTCCCAGTTATGAAGAACTAAGAAGTTTCAAGGGCTTCTGAGGAGAAAGCTGAGTGACCCAGGGATGAATAGCTCACATTGGCCAACTCCCTCCCTGGGCATCCAGGAGGGCACAGCTCCTGCCACCTGGAGCCTGCACATGCCTAAGAGTACAGAATTAGACCATTCCTCATGTCTCCCAGTTCCTCGGGTTGATCTTCAACTGTAAAGCCTTCAGAAAGATGGAAAGGTACTTGAAAATATTCATTTCATAAAATGAAATAGTGTTGAGAGAACATTATGGTAAAAACTGAGAGCCTGCATCCAAATTAATAGCTTTAAAAGGTAATTAAATTCTAAACAACTGTTATGCTATGTAAACTAACTTTTTTTTTTTTTTTAAGATACACATTATTTCTCTTTTTCTCCCTGAATATTCTTTTAGAGGGAACATTTAAAAAGCTTTAAGCATTATGCCTTTGAGACAAATTGCATTTAAAGGTTAGTGCAAAACTAGATATGCTAGTCCTATGCAAGATGGCTTATTAATTGCCCTAGATATGTGCACACTCATAAATTTGTTCATATAATTTGATGAGGGGAATGGATTTATCACCACAGTGAAATACTGCACTAAACACCCATAATTCTGTCTTTATACTGCTGCTCCTCTCCTAAAAGCATTCTGTTTGACTGCATGCCATACTGAATTATTATTCTATAATCATCAAGTGATTTATTTAACTGCTCCAGCACATACAGTTAACATTCATCTATATCCTTATTCTAATTTCACTCTTCTGTTGTCATACCAACAAGGAAAAATTATGGATTTCATTTAAACCAAAGTACAGTTATGGAACAGCAAGATAAGATCAGGGACTTTTTTACTCTTGTGACACATCTTTCTCAACAATGGAAATACAAAAAAGGTGAAATGCAATCTTTTTGAAAGCATAAATATTATAGAATCATCAGGTTGAAAGCTTTCTAATATATTAAGTAAATATTGCTGGGAAAAAAAAAAAAAAAAGAAAAAAGCAAAAAACAAACATACAAACCAACCAAACCCTGAGCCCATTTTTCTTACTGTCAAATCATTTAATAAAGGAAAGGCTGCAGCCCAAGATGCTGCGTGTGACAAGAACTGGAAGGACTTGTTCCACAATCCATCATGCCTGACCCAACATTCACTGAAGATAAAACTCATTCCTCCTGACTCAGCCTCCTAGTTCATCCACAGGGTAGAGTTTGCCATCAGCCTCAGCCTGGGTGCATTTCTAGGTGCCTTGAATCCCAGCAGTTCTTGGGAGATGTTAAGCAGCCAGATGAAAGCTGATGAACACTGCAGTCTCAGAGTGCACTGAGTTCATTCCACATGCAGCCCAGCAGCCTTTGCCTGCTCATCTCTGCCAGCCAAGACAAAACTGCACTTTTCTCTCTGCACCTCCATTGATTTGGGGCTCCTGCTGAGTAGAAATATGGCAGATGCACAGCACGTGTGCCTGAAGACACCATGAATCAGCACAGCACACAACAGAACTGACAGCAAGCCACTGAAAAGAACCACTCCAACAAGAATATTTACACACACTAGATCACACCAGCAATGAGAAATCAAGAGCAACAGCCTGGGTTATTTATTTTTTAAAAGGAAGCAAAAGAAACCCAAGAGATTTGATCATAAGAAATTTTCATTACACCATATTTTATGGGGTATAGAGATGAGGCTAAGTCACAAATTTTCCAGCAATGACAGGGATTCTGAGGCAAGGGAGGAGAAGGCAGAGCAAGTGCAGAGTCTCATCCATCATCTGGGATCTTTAGTCAACAGAACAAGAAGACCTAGAAAAAAAACAAACAGAGGCATCTAGACTTGCAAGTCTCAGAAGACAACTTGAATCAATACAGTCCTTTGGAGCAAATTAACTCAGAAATTTAAGCAAGGATGAAAAAACACTGTAAAAACACAATTAAATGTTTCTATACAGGCACCAAGGATGTATTTACACCCAATGGATCCATCAGCATCCTGAGGTACACCCCTCAAGCCTCAGCTGTGCATAGCTCTCAGTAGCTGAGCAGCAGCAAGCCCTACCCTGGCACTGGCCACAGAGCCAGAGCCAGTCAGCTGCCCACAGGCTGCAGCCCAGAGTGACAAGATGCCTTTGTCACTGCCAGCTCTAGCAGGAAAATGAAGCTTGACCTCAGTCAAGCTACTCCACAATATGCAGGGATCCCAAATGTAAAGGATCATGACATAGGCAGCAGGGAAGCACTTGCAGGGAGAGAAGAGCAACTGCCTCCTGCAGGCAAAGTGATCTGGCACTAAAGCCACTAGCAGCACAGCCTGATACAGACACAAAGCTACTGTGCCCCACCAACACCACCCTGTGAAGGTCAAAGGAACTCCCAACCACCACCTTTGTGAAGGGCAGCACAGCAAAGCTACATGGGCACTCAGCTTCACCTACCCCTTGCCAGCCAGGGCCAAAACATCCAGCTCTGTCCCTGGCAAAAGAGAAGCTACAAAGTCTGCAGCACAGCTTTGCTAGGCACACTGTGGTGCCAACACATCCATTTGAAACACTGCCTTCCATCCCCTCCACCTGCCCCTTACAGAGGTAGCCCAGAAAAGACCTGAATGGTTTGCAAATGTATTTTCTGTGTCTACAAAAGACTTGCCAGGGGTCACTGATGTCCAATGAACTTTTTTTTTTTCCCTATAAGGCAGATGGGGAGCAGAGAAGAAATCTGATGTGCACTTCAAAGGGAAGAAATTCCTTCAGCCTGTGAGGCAGTTCTGTGTCTCAGTAATGAGTTTCTTTTGAAGAAATATTGTTACATGGGACTCTATTAACTGGCATGTGGTTCTACAGCATTCTCTGTTCACACAGCCAAAACAACCCTCTCAGGACAGACTCCTTGCAAAACATGAATGCCATTTTAACCAGTGCATGGGAGTCCATCTAGCCTTGGAAGTGGCTCACCCACTGCTGTCAGGCCAAAATACTTCATAGCAGTGAAGATAAATCACTGAAGTATGTCCCGAGACTAATTTTCACTGAGATACGCTGCTATTAATCAGGAAATAATTAGCATGGCAAGATGCAAATTCTTCCTGTTGTTCTAACCTTTTGTTTACATCTGAGGATGTGACAAAATGCTGAGGTCTCTAAGTTCTTGCCTCACATGAACGTCAGTACTTGGTGAGTGCTTGTGTATTGGCAAAGAGATTGATGGCTCCTATTACCTAATCAATGCTGCAACAGCAGTGCAGGGGGCTGAAAGGCGGAGCCCCTGAGAGCCAAGAACAATAGCTCAACCACCACTTAACTCCCTTCAGCTGTTCCTGCAGCACTCTTCTTATCTGGACAAGAAAGGAAACAAAAGTTCATCTCTTTCTGCAAAGCACTGGGAGATGTTTTGATAAACTCTGTTATTCAAACACAGCATTTCCCAAGGTCAGTCCTCTCAGTGCAGCTACAGCAGATTTAAACTGATCTTCAGCTTCTCTTGCTCGGGATTTACAAACACGATGTGTCATTCCAGCATCCCCTCACTTCGGGAAGGTTTAGCCAGCTCATTAGCACACAGCAGGAGCCAGTCTGAGCAGCAGGAGCCAGCCCCGGGCTCAGGAATGACCCTCAGAAGTCCTGCTTCCAAACTGAGCGAGGGCCAGGTGTGACTGGGGGGGGACGAGCCAACCCAATCCCAGAGCCTGCCCCCTCCCTCCAGCTCCAACTCCCAGCTCCTCAAGGGCTTTAATGCACTTTACAGGCTGTGAACCATCAATGAATTGAGCTGGAAACAGACCAACTTGGTTTAAAGCTAAGGAATCAGCAGAGAATAGCAATGTATTTGTTGCTGTAGCACAGTAGCAGCCACCTAGTGCAGGGAGAGGAACCTTGGGTGTGGTCAGTCAGATATTTCTCCACAGCACTGAATCTCCAAAGGGACTGCAGACAATGCTTTGAGAATGGTTCCCAAAGAGGAAAAACAGGGGTTTGAATCCTCATCTTCAAATGGCAGACTACTGTGCAGGGAGGGGAGCTGTGTTCATCACCTGTGTGGTAGGCACCTCATACTGACAATAATAATAATATTATAATAAAAATGATCTTGACACCTGGTCATTCCACTTAAGAGCAAACATTGGTATGCAGTAGATTGCTTATTCCTATATATCCTAGACATCCTCCCTAAATACACTGCAAAAATATTAATATTCTACCAGTTTACCACTGCAAACAATAAACTGCAGGTGTCACAAGAAATCCAGGTTCCTTTCTGCATTATCAACACTTGAAAATGTAGTTGTTAGCCATGAGCAGACCCTGAGAGGACGTGTGTGTTTTACCTTCTCTGCTCAGCCAAGACCACGTGGGGCTCCAACCCACCACCTTAGTGTCTAGACACTAGTCTTTGAACTTGACAAGCCTTGGAATATTGTCACTCTACTCCACTTAATGGGGTATTGATTTTTTATACTTCACTCTCAGCAAATCAATATTCTAATAGATGCACAATAGACTGGAGGAAAGATGGAGAGTACATGCCCACCAACCTGATGGAGATGATTATCCAGAAATGAAGGTCAAATCAAAGGAAAACTGAAACCTGCCATGAAAGGAGCAGCAGCACAAAGAGTCTGTGAGCAAGGGAACTTAGAAAAAAAAAATACCAGGTCTCTAGCTAGAGGAAGACAAAGCTAAGGCAGGTAACACACACTGAACCTGGGGATGGACTGTCTGCACCCCGTGCCATGATTGAAGCAGCACCTGAGGGCTGGCACAGGAACATCTCCAGAGCATCACACAGCAGATGTACCTCCTTTTGAAGTCAAGCAGCAAGTTTAAATAGCTGAGAACTACCTGAATAGCCTACTCAGAACAAAGCCAGGCAGAAAGCATGTGCCTGTAAAATAAAATACTTAAAAGGAATACTTGATTATTCCAGAAATCAGTTCTAGGAAGGCAAAGGGAGCCTTTTGGCAAAGTACCTGATTCTTCTGATCACATCTTTCTGGGGCAGGCAGCAAACAACTTTATTCTGCTATGGAATTTAAAGTGGTCGTTTTGCACAGCCTATTGACTTGCTGGGGTAACTTCAAGGCAAGCTGCAGGCACAACACACTCCAGTAGCCCAAACAGAGGACCAGAGCAAGAACATTGCTGGGGCAGAGTGTCCCTTCAGTGGGCAATCCCACTGAAAGCCCCCTCGGGGTGACAGTGGAAGCCAAGCTGCAAATAAGCTGCATGTGCACACTCCTCGCAGAGGGCAAACCTCACACCAGGACACACAAGGAGGGGCACAAGAGAGCCAGGGAATCACTAATGCTCTGTGCTTAGCAGGGGGAGGTGGCCACACAAGCTTGGGGCAGATGCAGGCACTCCAGCTCAAAAGATAAATAGAAAATCTGGAGGTGATCCAGCAAAGGGCTGGCAGGATGGTCAGGAGACTAAGCTTATGACCACTAAGAAATGTTTGAAGGACATTATGGTGCCACCAGCAAGGAGGACACTCAAGGAATGCTGTGGAGAGTCATGATGAAGAGTCAAACTCCTCTCAGTAGTCATAAAAAAATTATTCATAAGGAGATAGCATTGTTTCTACAGGGGGGAAAAACCAACACCTAAACGCACACCATGCATCAAAGTGATTCCCAAATAGGCTTATTCTAGAGTGTGTTGGAGAAGAAATTCAGAGCTGCAGCAGGTACCTGAGTTCAGCATCAGAGTTCACACACAGGTCACTTTCAGCCCCACTTGTCCATTTCTTTCAGCACCAAAGTAACACACTAAAATGAGCTTGCCTCAGTTTTTCACCCAACCTGGACACGTGGACAGTTGAACCCAGGCACAATTCATCCCAACAGAAGAGCTGAGTGGGAGAAGGAGGAGGAGGACACCAGAATTTCCATGACCTTTTGCTGATTTCCAAACCCCCATCTCTCCCCCTTGCATGTAAGCAATCTGTTTCTTTTCCTCAGCCTAATGACTCCTTACTTCTGTCATTTCAAAATGGAAAAGAATTCCATCTGGCACTGAGGATTAGCAGCCAAATTATGTGTGCATCGACCTAAAGGTCAGTTTGGTAATAACAGAAATCCCTGAACTACAAACCCAGTGCATTTTAACATCTGCAATCACTCCACATTTCAGGGTCTAGCTCATAAAACTGACCTACTGCCTTCCCACAACGAGCGCTCCCAGGATGAGAGCATCAATCCCAGGAAGGCAGAGCTCAGGGGCATCCATGGGAGCACCCCTAATGCTGCTTGGGAGGACAGACCAAGAGAGACAGGCTGTGCACAGAGACAAAGCAAGAGAGACAGCTGGGAGCACTGATGCTACAGGTCCATTTCCTTTACATCCCCAGACTGATCCAAAGTTTAAACTGATCAACATGTCACCAGAATGATGCCAACCAGGTACTGAGAAGCACTGACCTCCAGAAGCTCTTCCATAGCTGCATCCCTCATTTTCCTGTTAATTCTGCCATCCCCATTCACTGTCCAACCCTCAAGCACAACTCCCCCAGCCAGTCTCACCTGTATCTCTCCTGGTGGTGCTCAGCAACTCTTGGCAGGCAGGAGGAAGGGGACACAGCACCTGGAAACTCCATCTGTTGCACCTTGAAGGGAGAGGGAACAGAAAAGGCACCTCAGTAAGCACCACAGGGAAATAGACACAAGTAGCACCTTGTTAGAGGGGCACTGAGAAGGCTCCAGGGATTGGCGTCTCCTGTGAGGAGCTCATTTCTAGATGAAATAGCTGATTTCACAAGGCAAACACAGCATTCATGTAAAGTGAAAAAGGAGCTTTGAGGGCATTAAGAGCTTCCTCAACCTTAACCCCCCAAATAACCAACCCAAGGGGCAAACACAAAAGCTGCTGGAACCACCAGCAACCAGAGAACACAAATCTGGCTCTTTTTTTTTTCCCCACCCACAGCTGTTTGTTCCCAAAGATCAGGGGAAGCCAGCAGTGCTCTCATCACACTGTACAGAAGTTGTTTTGTCACCAGTGCATCAGAACATCACACACAGCACTGGAAACACCTCCCAGAACAAGCCAACACTTGGTCCCATGGGTCAGGACCTCCCTTTGCCCAGAAACTAACTTGAGTGAACTCTCTCAAAGCATCTCAGGGATAGATTAGGGCCATGCTCTGCTTTTCTCTGTGTGCAAAAGCAGCCAAAGCTTTTCCAGCCCCAGGAGGCAGCCCAGGGACAGCTGTAGCCTTGTAGGATCTGAATATACCACTCTTCCACCCATACTACAAACCAAATTAAACAGGTCTATGTAAAAGATTAATTAAAATAGACACCACCTAGAAGAAGAATTAAAAACACCACTAGAATTCAAAAGAAAAATAAACAAACAACAAAAAAAAGCACAAAACACACAGAGAAAAAATAAAGAAAAAAAAATAAATCACAAAACAAGCAAAAAAACCCAACACAACGTTTAATACCTTCCAAATAAGCACAGCTTCACAGCCACACGAAGAACTAAAGTAACTCCACACGTCTGTCAGCCCTTTCACACGCCTCTAAACAACCAGAAGGGCAGCCCGGCTGACCCAGGGCGGCATCCGCGTCTCTCGGCGGCATCTCCCGGCCAAAAGCAGCCTCTCTCCGGGGGTACAGAGCGGCTCGGAGCTCCCCTGCAGCCCGGCCGCTCCCCGGCACCGCGGCGGCCTCGCTGAAAGCGGCCACCGGCCAAGATGGCGCCTCCCGCCCGGCGGCAGATGACCGGCTCTTCCCGCCTTCGGCGCGTGCGCGCTCCGTCACCGCCTCCGTCCAATCAGCGAGCGCCTGCCGCTGGGGGCAGCCAATCACGGCAGGGCTCGGGAGGGGGGGCCGGAGCGATGGCGGCCGGGCCGGACCTGAGCGGCGGGTTGGAGCCGCTGCCAGTGTCGCTGTGGCCGCCCGGGGAGGCCCCGCCGGCCTTTCAGGTAGGGGAGGGGGTGGGGGTGACGTGGGGACACTGCAGGGAGGTGGAGGAGGAAGAGGAGGGGAGGGAGAAGTGGCCAGCCGGACCCCTCAGCCAGCCCATCCCGGAGCCCGCCAAGGCGGGGCTGCGTACTCTGCCCTCTGAGGGGCTCCTTCCTCTGAGGGGCTCCTTCCACCTCCGAGCCGGGCCCCGCTGGCCTCAGGGGCTCTTTGGTCACCGTGCACTTAAACAAGAAAAAATAGAATTAAACAGAGAGGACAATAAACTCTGAACTCTTTTTTTTTTCACACTTTCTAGGCATAACGCAGCTTCTGACGCTTTCTGTATGGGCTGGGGGGTTGCTCCAGGGATGGAGCATTTAGAAAACAGAATAAAGGACTTGTAGTAATCCTGAGGGGGAAGAAATAAAGACTAATAATCCGAATAGACCCTGTTGTGCCTAAATTGCAGCATGTGCTGGTATTGAACAGATAAGGGAGATTACACTTGGCTTTGAGTAAAGCCAGACGACTCCAAAACCTGATGTTTATAAATAGAAAAAAACGAAATTTCCGACTGAAGTGGCATGTTTCACAACACCCAGAAGCTACCGTGAAAGGCAGGGTTTAGTGAAGAGCACATGCTGCAGGTTTCTAAATAGAGGAGACAGTAAAAATACCCACGTAGCTGTCTGGCTGCTTTTGGGTTTGGATTGTCACACTTGGCCACGTTTCTGGCAGCTTTTCCTGTGCTGCAGCCCGTGGTTCTGTGAAGTTCACCTGCTGGGGGCATGAGTGTGGTTTGCAGAGCCTGGTTTTTCAGGTGGGGTTATGTAAAGGGATATTCAGTGCACTGGTTGGAAGAAAGCTGAAAGTATTGTCATTTTTAACAAAAATGGGCATTTCAAATGGAGTGAGCAGCCTCAGAAGGAGCTTATCGAGTGTTTTGAAGGGTGGGGGGATTATTTTAAAGATACTTTGCTATTTCTATAAGTAAAAATAATATTTCATAAACTGGATCCAATTAGGGTTTTTTTTTTTATGCTAAGACTTTTTTTTTTTTTTTCTCTGTCCACTGGACTGTTCTGAGGAATTCAACTTGATTCTTTTTCACTCTCTATGGAGTCTCTGATTTGCATTCCTTAAGATATTTTGGGAAAGTTAGACTTGGAGTTAGAAGCATCCAGGACAGTGCAAGGTTCTGATGGCAGTTCAGAGATCAGTTGTTGCCAGACAACAATCCAGTAGCCTCTGTGGAAGGAACCCTTGGGGATCTGATGGATGGTCACAGATCTCTGCAGGGTGGGTGTGCAGGGGAAGAGATCAGGCTCTGCTCAGTGGTACCCTGGGGTAGGACACCTCAACATGAGGAGGAACTTCTTCCCTGTGAGGGTGCCAGAGCCTGGCCCAGGTTGCCCAGAGAGGCTGTGGAGTCTCCTCTGGAGACTTTCCAGCCCCCCCTGGATCTGTTGCTGTGTGTCCTGCCCTGGGTGCCCCTGCTCTGGCAGGGGGTTGGACTCCATGATCCCCAGAGCTCCCTTCCCCTCCCTCCCCACCCCATTCCAGGATGGCAGGATGGATGTGACTGTGCGTCTCTTTGCAGTACAGCCCAGGCAGCGTGGCAGGAGCAGACGGGCACGTTGACCCCACGGAGATCACCTTCCCAGGCTGCTCCTGCCTCTCCAGCTCCTGCGTGTCCCCGGAGTGCCAGTGCCTGTGCCGAGGTGCCAGCTCCAGCACCCTGCAGCTGGGGGCTGCCCTGGGGCCAGTGTTTGAGTGCAACGCCCTGTGCAGCTGTGGGGACTCCTGCCACAACAGGCTGGTGCAGAGGGGGCTGCAGCTCCCCCTCCAGGTGTTCCAGACAGAGAAGAAGGGCTGGGGGCTGCGAGCTCTGGAGCCCATAGCTAAGGGAACCTTTGTCTGTGAGTATGCTGGGGAGGTTTTAGGCTACCAGGAGGCCCAGAGAAGAATCCAGGCCCAGACAGCAAAGGATTCCAACTATATCCTAGTGGTGAGGGAGCACCTGCATAGTGGTGGGGTACTGGAGACAATCGTGGACCCTACACACGTTGGAAACGTTGGCAGGTTCCTCAACCACTCCTGTGAGCCCAACCTGGTCATGGTGCCCGTCCGAGTGGACTCCATGGTGCCCAGACTGGCCCTGTTTGCAGCCACTGATATTGCTGCTGGAGAGGAACTTTGCTACGACTATTCTGGAAGATTCCATAATCTACCAGTTGCCAACCAAGAACAGAAACCTTCAGAGGAAGAGAATGGATTGAGGAAACCTTGCTACTGTGGTTCTCCCAAGTGTGCTTCCTTCTTACCTTGGGACAGCTCCCTCTTTCCCACACTAGATGCTGGTTCAGGAAGCCCTCCCTAGCTTCTCAGACCCTTAGGCAACCTTAAATCTCATTTTTCCTCATGTGGTTTTGAGTCACAGCTAAAAGACAAGATTCTGAGACTAATTTCATGCAACATCTCAAAGACTGTTGAAGGAGCACTGGAGCTTCAGGGTGTTCCAAACCAGTTACTAAGCCAGGCCTGGAGGTATTGTTCTCTGAGAGCTTGCTGTATATTGTCCCAGGCTGCCCAGGGCAGGGTGGAGTCCCTGTGATCCCTGGAGGGGTTTCCAAGCCCCCCCTGGAGCTGTGGTGCTGAGGGCCATGGGGCAGTGGTGCCCTGGCACTGCTGGGTTAAGGATTAGCTGTGATCTTAACTTCTCCAACCAAGATAAGCCTACCATTCATAGAAAGCACCTCTCTCCATTTGTACCCTTCATTAACAAGTGAAGTTTGAGATGGGTGCAGAGAGAAGATGATAGTCACAACTGTCACTGAAAATAACACCAGTGACAGAGCAAGGACTGCTGCTGTGAAGGAGGGTATTTGGCTTCTGAAATCCTGCTGAAATAAATTATTTTTTTTAATTATTTGGGTGGTGGTTTTTATTGTTTCATTATTACTGGTGTAAAAACCTTGCCCAGGAGGATCTCTGTCCTTCCTTCCCTTTTCCATCTCCAGTGCCATCCATCTGCACCAAACTGGCTTGCAGGGACCAGCTCTGTCTCCTTACCCTCTCAGCTGTGTGAGGAGCACAGGTCTGCAGGCTCCTAGAGGAGTTTTAGGCTCCCCCCCAGGGGGGATCAGCTGTTCTGCAGGCCACTAACCTTTCTTTTTAATCAATAAATGCCAAGTTGAACAATGCACATGGTAGTGACAAGGGACAAAGGAGAGTGTGCTGGCATTTGCTAGACACAGTTCATAACACTCCTCTTTCCCCCTGGAGCACCCAGGCTGGTGTTTCTGCTCCTCTGCCCCAGGCTAGCAAGGTGACAGCACAGTGTTGGCTTCTCTTGGGAACTCCTACTTGGCATGACTTGTAAGGAGCTGGGGAAGTGTAGGTGGAAAACAAACCAGCCAAGACCCCAGAGAGCACTGGGAGTATCTAGTCCTTGCAGAACCCAGCCAATCTTTTATAGTTTTCCTTCTTGCTGCAGGGAAAGATAGAAATAAACAATCTTTGCCTGCTTCTTGCACTAAAATTGATGGTTTTAATGCATAGATTTTGATGAAAATCTTTACCACAGCTTGGCTCATGCCAAGTTACACTGGTATATTCTGGGGTTTTTTTCTCCCTGCTGGAGGCTGGTGCTGGTTGAAGGGCTCCCCAGAGACACTCTCCAGTATCTTCTGTTCAACATGAGCAGGGTGCCATTTCAGAACTGACCTTACAAGGCCTCACAGTTCCCTCTGCCATCTTTTCACTGACATGTCCTCCAGTGAAATAATTTTTCAGTGCCCACTGATGCCATTTTGGCAGTTCTCAAATCCCCTGATCAAGTCTACACCTCAGCCAAGAAATCCAAAGGAAGGTACCAGTGTTTTTCCATCAGTAACTGCAGCATAAATACACATTGGACATTTTATTCCAGCATTTCCCAGCAGCAGCACCCTGAGGATTATCACCCTGCAGGTGCAGAAGGCACTTTCTGAAGAGGAGCACGTGTCCCACCAGAAAAAATCACATTTCAAACCCAATTTCCACTGCCCAGGAATGAAACAGAAGGCTGAGCTGCCCCTGCAGACAACTGTGCCTGCCACTCCTCACCTCCATAAACTCTGCAGTTGCTTTTAAAGCTGCTCAGCATTTCCTACCTGCTTCAGCTTTCTTGTGAGGCTGGCTGGAAGTTTCTGTAAATCCTTGTTTATTAGAGTTGTAGAAATTAAAACTGTACATAAATAATTCTACTGAATAAAGGTATTTCCTAAAGGAGCTGTTAACCTTTAAAAACACAGTCAGAGAATCATAGGATGGGCTGAAGGGAGCTCCAGAGCTCACCCAGCCCAACCCCTGCTGAGAGCAGGGACATCTCAGCTAGAGCAGGGTGCTCAGAGCCTCCTCAACCCCACCTGGGATGTCTGCAGGGATAGGGCCTCAGCCACCTCCCTGGGCACCCTGTGCCAGTGTGCAGTGGGAAAGAACTTCTGCCTTAGTTCTCATCTCAATCCACTAAATTCTCATTTAAACCATTGCCCCTTGTCCTGTCATGCCAGGCCTTTGCAAACAGCCCCTCTCCAGGCTTTGGAGCAGCTCCCTGCAGGCACTGGCAGGTGCTCTGAGGTCTCCCCAGAGCCTTCTCTCCAGGCTCAAATACAGTCGGTGTGTTTCTCTTCTGCTTTGTGCCAATTAACCCCAGAGCACCCTCACTAAATAACCCCAGAGCACCCTCACTAAACCCAACAGCATCACCAGTGGACATCTGGTCAGGACGAAGCCCAGGGCAGGTTCCCCATGACGAACACACCAAGTTCCTCAGCCGAACAGCCCAGGCAGTGGAAGCAGTGGCTGTCTGTGTCCCCAGCAGGTGCCACCCTGCAGCTGTCCATCCCTGCAGGGGTGGGGGTGGCAGCCCCCCGGGTCAGGCATCTCTGGCACAGCGGAAGCCCAGGTTGGAGGCGGAGCTGTCGGGGGTGTTCTGGCTGCGGGCAGCACAGCGGTACCGGTAGCAGTAGGAC
Source organism: Corythornis vintsioides (assembly GCA_025447755.1). Taxonomy (NCBI): domain Eukaryota; kingdom Metazoa; phylum Chordata; class Aves; order Coraciiformes; family Alcedinidae; genus Corythornis; species Corythornis vintsioides. The sequence goes on along the minus strand of JAOEGS010002049.1, from coordinate 4,647 downwards.
TGGGGAGACACAATCAGACAATCATGGGGTGGCAGGAGCTGGAAGGACCTCGAGAGATCATCGAGTCCAACCCCCTGCCAGAGCAGGGGCACCTGGAGCAGATCACAGAAACAGATCCAGGTGGGTCTGGCAAGTCTCTCAAGAAGGAGACTCCACAACCTCCCCGGGCAGCCTGTGCCAGGCTCTGGCACCCTCACTGGGAATAAGTTTTTCCTTCTATTTCCCCTAAACCTCAAAAAGGCAGCTGGAGAGCATGGCACAGCCTGGGCTTCCCTAGACCAGCATACCTGCAGCAGTAGGAGAGACAGGGAGCATGGCCCAGCCTGAGCTTCCCTAGCCCTTCAGCTGCTGCCGGGCAAGTGGAGGAGCAGATCCCCAGCAGAGGGAAACCCCACAGGAGGCAGGCACCAGCTGGAGCTCAGCCAAGAGGTGGTTTGGGTGTGTGACAGGATCAGTGTCAGCCACCAGATCCTGCTCCAGGAAAAGGCCCCAACAGCCTCTGCTTCTCCTCAGAGGAAGGGAGAGCATCTCCATCTGCTGTGGCAGGGACAACTGGAAGCAGACAGGCACTGGCACCCATCTAAAACCATCTCACTGCATGAGCTGCAAACTCCTTCCCAGCACTCCCATGACTGGCATTCTGGGGATATTGATAATAAAGACAGACTCTGGGCTATAAAAATGTTTCCATTCAAAATCTAAGGCACTGACAGAATGATTCAGCTGCATTTCACATATTCTTGATAGACAACTTTGAACACTTTCCTCTCCCAGCCACACAGCAGCTGCCTCTCAAAGAAATCAAATGGCACTCTCTCAGATTGAATTCATGGTGGTGTTTGTCTTGTGCCTGTAGGATCTGGAATGTCTGTGACAGACCGGTTTAGATCAAAACCATCATCTTAAAAGACCCAGAAAAGCACAGCTGAAAAAGCTGAACTATATGGGAAATAAAAGTAGCTGCTGAGTGTACATGGAAAAAAAAAACAGGTGCAAACTTGCTCCTTTATCAGGTCTGAGAAGCAGAGGAGCAGTAGAATAGAGAAATTAGTCTGAGGAGACTGTTGGGCACCTTATAAAGAGCCCTTGTGCTAATATATTCAGTGGGGTTTTTTGTCTTGCTCCACAGCCTAGTTTAATCACCTACAAAAGCCACCAGGACAGCCCGAAATCTTCACAAGCCTTGGAACTGGGTCACACCATCCATTGCTGAAGAAGAGCCTATTCCACTGTTAATTTAATCAAAACTGCTAATTAACATCTGACATTGATCTCACCTAAAGAGGAAAGCAGTGGAGAAAATGGGATCTCACTGTAGCAAATGTAATCTCCTCCTCAGAGTGGTTTGGCAGCTGCAAGCTTTGAGAGGGAGAAAGGACAGGGTGGATTTAGTGGGGAAGAAAAGCCAGACACTGAGGATTTTTCCCAGTGCTGTGTGAAGAGCTGAAACCATTTGTGTCCTGAATGGCCCCTGCTCTGTGGGGATAAGTAAACCCAAAAGGCATTCTTAGGAATATTAGATATTGCTCCTTCCTAAACTGCATGAAACCCTCCAAGAAGCATCCAGGCTGCCTAGAAACTCTGTCAGAAGGTGATTTCATTGCCAAGCCCAGAGGAAGGAGCTGAAAACACCCCAGGCCTTTGCCCATTACCTTATGGCACATGTAGGATCCTCCCTTCTTCACCCTGTCTGTCCCCGAGGAGGGGCCTTTCTGTGGAGGAGAGGACATGGGTGAGTACTCAGGAAACAACAACTACAGGGCTGAAGGGAAAAAACACTGTAAAAACAGAGCTGGGCATAAGGAGCAGCCACCAATATCCAGAATAAACTCATTTCAGCCGTGTCTGAACCAGAAAGCTCCACCTCATCCTGTTGTAAAAGACCTGCAGACAGGTGAGGGAACTGCACTGGGCAGGAGCACTGGGCTTGCTGGCAGCACAGCACCTGGCAAGACACTGGAAAAGCAGCCTGACAACTGCCAGAGAGGAATCATCCTGCAAAACACACCAGCTCCTGGGGTTTCTGCCCTTCCTGAGCCCTCCAGAGCTCAGGAATTCACTTGGAGACTGCTACACTTCATTTTTCTGCTCCCAACGCCAGCTATAACTGGATTTCTACACTGCTGGCAGGAAGGAGCCCCAAGAACACAAGTCCTACCAGGAAAAGAAACTGTGTTTCCTGAGCTCAGGCAAGGCTGGGAGTTGGCACTGCCACTGAGAATCCTCTCAAAGCTGCAAGAAACCTGATTAGCATCTGTTTCTCTCTGGACACGTTACCTTGTCATGCCACAGAAACCTTCTTATCTACAAGAAGGAATTGTTGAGGTAACTCAGGACACAACCTCTGCTGGTTGGCAGGGTGTATAAAGCCAGTTTGGAGACAAAACCTTAGCAGAGTTTGAGTTACTTGAGATTCCTCATATCAAAAGCTGCAACAGCTTCATGTTTGCTACCAAATTTCACATGCCAGGCAGAAACCAGCCAAAGAACCAAGCAAACCAGAGCTGCTGCTGCTGCTTTTCACACCCTACACACACTCCAAAGCACAGCCAGGGGCAGTGCCCAGTGCCAGGATGCTCCTCCCTGGGCCAGCCTCACTCCTTCTCCAGAGTGTCCACAAAGCTGGCACTGAGCTCCCCTCCAAGATAAGCCCCTAATGAGCACAGTCACCTCAAACAGCCTGTTAATCTCATTTGAAAGGGAAGCCAGCATAAAACCACCCTAAAAAAAAAAAAAAAACTAATAAAAGAGCAGCTCCAGGAGAACAAGGCAAACCTGAAAACAATGGAGCTGTTGAGCAGGATTTCCCACTCCAGGCTGTAGTGCTGATGCTGAGTCTCTGCTGGGAGCTCCAGACTTACAAAAAGAAAATGTTAATTTAGGTTGAGAAGGTTGATTGCCTTGCACAAGCCTGTTGTGCAGTGCAGCAGTTACACAGGGGCAACACTGCAGCAGCACTTGAGACAAAGGGGAACTGCAAAAGCCCTTATTTTTATATATTTTTAAAAGCTTTTTTTTTTTTTATGTTATTTTTACATGAGATCTGCAAATCAATCATGAAAAAGCAGAATAAAGAACCTGTGTGCAAACTACATTCCTTGGAGCCAATCCACAGTGCACCCCCAAAATCTCTCCAGTACCAGAGAGCTGCTTTGAAAGTTCAGATGTTGAAGCAAAGCTGTTAAACTTTCAGCAAGCTCTGACCCTCTGGAAGAATTCTGAGGCTCTCAGGCAGCAAGAACACATCCTATATATAGGTTACACTGCTGGTACTCTGGAGAGGCTGCAGAGATGGGCTCTGATAGATCTGGTGCTAATCACTTCTCATGTCTCAGAAGATACTGCAGCCTGGCTATTTTGGGACATCTTTTCACATGATGATATTCACTTTCCTTACCCATTTCAGCAGAAAAACCCTTTGGAATTCTCTTTCAAGTGCTCTGCCTCAGACACTAGATTCTGACAATTTCCAACTGAAAAAAAAAACCACCTTAAAATGATCATTAGCACCTAATTTTTACCAACTTTCTGACTGGCATGGGTCAGGAGATCTCCAGCTGCTCATCAGCTCCAGCTTTATTACATGTTGAGTTTTAAATGAGCTAGTGGAAGGCAGAAAGATAACTCACAATGGCTTGCTCTCTACCTGGAGAGGAAAAAGAAATAGTAGCTCAGCTTGGAGCAAGATAAACTAACAAAAATACCCCAAACTTCCTTCTCTTCTTATCTTTTTCTAAAGTAATTCCACTGCTTTGGCAGAGCCCTGACCCGTGGCAGAAGATGCCAACAAGAACATGGAGAAATGAAGTTGGACTGCAGAACACACCCAGCCCAGCCAAGAGGAGCAGAGGACAGCAGCTTGTCACCCAGCAGCCAGAGGGGATTCTGGACACCCCATGCTGCCAGGAAAACACTTACAGGGTTGTGAGCTTCATCTGTTGAGTGGTGAACAGCCCACCAGTCAGATGTCCACTCCCAGGCATTCCCTACCATGTTGTACAAGCCATAGCCATTGGGGGGAAATGCAGTGACCTGTGAGGAGCAGAACAGCAGGGTCACCTCCTGCACGTGCAGATTGCTCTGCTGAGGAAGCTTCTTCACCTACTGCATGCTTTTTGTGCCTTGGGAACAGCTACACACAAAAAAGAGAGTTAAAAAAGAAAGAAATGAATCCAAATGCAATGCCAGGAGTGCAGGCAGAAAGCATTTGACTGGGAAGAGGGAAAAGAGGTCAGCCTGAGAGGACTGAAAGTTAATCCTGACTGTTCAATCAGCTTAGAACAAGTGTCCCCTGGTGACACTCCAGCCTGCAGTGAAAGATACTGGGGCTGGAAAACTGGAGGTGAAAAAGAGCCACCAGCCATGGGGTGTCATGCTGAGCACAGCCCTCAGCCTGAGGAAGCCCGAGCTCATTTCCACATGATGAATCCCCTTGGAGACACTCACAGGAGCAGTTCCTCTGTAGCCATCCTCTGCTGTGTTGTTGGTGGGGAACACTCCCTGCCAGATGTTGGCATAATGCTGGCCTTTGGGCTGCAGCTTGTTGCCCCAGGGGAAGAGCCTTAGAAGACAGGGAAAAAAAAAAAACAAACCAGTTGTCAAACACTTTATTTCTTTAAGTAAATATAAGTAATAGCTATAATAACT
>JAOEGS010002048.1:0-11215 GCA_025447755.1 Corythornis vintsioides | reverse complement strand
TTTCTTTTCTTTTCTTTTCTTTTCTTTTCTTTTCTTTTCTTTTCTTTTCTTTTCTTTTCTTTTCTTTTCTTTTCTTATTCCACTTCTTCCTGGGGTGACTCTACTATGCCCAAAATGTATTGGCTGAGCTTTTCATTATTAATTCCCAAATAAGAAAAAATAATATGTAAAATCAATAGCGAATTTAACATGAGCAGATGTTAATCTTCAGCATAGTTCATAGTACATTCAAGATCTTATTGGCAAGGAGCCTGATATTTTTAATGGAGCCTTTTTAAGTTAGTAAAGTCAGTAGCAGTAGACCCCTGGAACTGGTAGCAAAAAGTCAACTGCACATTTGAATGCTTAATTTTGCGGCAATAAACAGCCACGTCACATTTCTAGCAACAACAATGGGATGGTTTTCAGCCCCGTCTACCAAGCAGGCATGTTTTCTGTTTTCTTGTATATACAGTTAAAAGCATTCCCACCAGACAACTCTGCCCTGCATTCTCTTCAGAAGCAGAGCATAAGAGATGTCTCTCAAAAGTCAAAATCCTGCCTTTCCTTGGGCCAAATAATGAAAGAACAGCTCAGCAGTGCACTGTTACTTCTAAGGCTTATAATGAAAGTTTGAACTCACTGGGTCAATACTTGCCCCTGTTTGCAATTAATCAGGAGGTTTCTGGTTACAAAAAAAAAGAAAAAAAAAAGAAAAAAAAAAGTTGAGTTTAAGTAAAGGTAAGTATAAGTGTAAGTATAGGTAAGTATAAGTAAAAGTAAAAAGTGAGTTTACCTTTCATCAGGAAGATATGAGGTATTGCACTTGGAGCATGGGAAGGTTCTTGTCTTGCTTTAGGATATATCCACCAGTGCTTGCGCTCTTGCTGAGTAATAATGAGATACCATATCCAAACAGTAGAAGATGAATGTCAGATGGTTCTCCAGTAACATTAGAAAAAAAAGTCTGATGTATGGGATATTGAAGGCAGATTAAGTTGTTAATGTATATTAGTATATTCTTAATTACCTTTTAATTGAAAAAAGACATATTGACTCTAATTAGAACCATTTCACAGGAACTGTCAATTAGCACATGTCAAACTAGTTAACTCAGAACAGAATTCTTTTAATTAGGGTCTGCTTTCCTTTAACTATGGGACCAATGAAATCAGCCTTTCCTTATCAAGATTTAAAATGTCTCAAAGACATACAATAGAAATGTAGTCTCTTATCTATTATTAGAGCCCCATATGGATAACATTAAACTGATGATGCTGGTATTGTTCATGCAGCACAAATCAGGGTTTCCTTTACGACTGAAAAAAAAAAAAAAAAGAGGAAAAGATGGCTTTGAAGAAAGAACATTTTGAATACACAGATCTATCCTTCTTTAAAATGAATACAAAATTTATGACATGCATGTTCACATTTAAAGCATTATTTAATACGTCTGCTCAAATAAATGGGCCTATTCAAACGTTTTGTGTGTTCTATCAGCCAAAGACACATAAAACACTTTCAAAGCATCCAGTAACGTTCTTCCCTTAAGTGAACTGTAATCAAAAGGAGAAACAGACTTGATTATTTTTTTTTGTTTTGGGGTGGGGGGGGATTATGTAAAAGCAGCACTGTTAACTTTCATTGCTTGTGAAGATTTAACACTGATTGTTATTCCAGTGTCTGCGAACACTGGTGAGATAATGTCATGACAGTTATCAAACAGTATATAATCCTGCTCTTGAATTTCACATTCATTTTATGAATATGTGTGAGCTTGCTGATGCATCTTGACTCAAGTTTGATGTACTGGTGTCAAGTCCTTCCCAAGGGTTTCTGGGAGCTGCCACCTGTAACGTGGTTGGTTACATCCCTTCAAGGGTAGGAGCAGATGAAAAAAAACATAACAAGAAATATGAAGGCAATGATTGCTAAATCTACAGTTAATTTTATCATGCAGGGGTTTAGCCACTGTTTTACTGACCTGTATCAACAAAGGATTACAGAGATTAGTGAAAGTAATACTTAATAACTAACTGTGGATTCCAAAGAGGATTATCTGGTAAGATATTTCATGTATCCTGATACTTTGTTGAACATATTAAAGATCTGAGAAGCATAATTTGCCTAAATGAAAAACAACTGCCATGCAATAAAATTTAAGGTGTCCCTAGAAGTACACTTTACCTAGGATCCTAACCACATCACTTTTCTCCTCCCCACCTCCACCACATCACTTTACACCCCTGGCTATGTGGTGTGTACAGTTGTAAGAGTGCGATGTGTTGAAATGTGTTTTGAGGTTTCCACACAACTTTGAAAAGTGGATGAACTTTAACTAGATGACCCACAAAACTGAATAAAAATGGGGAGTTGTTCAGCTTCAGCAAGAGAGCCTGAAGACATCACTACCTACTGACCAGCGTGGAGTGTTCCCTGAGAATAACTAACAGATGTAGTGCTACTTCTAAATGTGATTGTAAATAGGTAACATAAGATACTGATACTCATTAATGAATCCTATTGTGGCCCATATTAAATCTCTGCTTATCAGTTTAGATACTTACCATAATTTAGAACTCTTTAAGCGGATCTGTGTCACTTTGGCACTGAGTTGCATAGTCCAACCTCTTTTATAACACAGCAGAAACAATGTTTTGGGTTTTGATCATGTTGCTCAACCAGCAATATTTTGTTTGTTTCAAAATGGCAATTAGCAGCAACTTTTCTTTTAAAATCATCCCCACATTGCCTGTGCATAAGAAAGTATGGGTACATTCACGCCCAAGGTTATAGGTGATTGCCTTTATGCTCACACATTATGCATTAAGCTGAATAAAAAAAAAAAAAAAAAAAGAGGAATATCTGAATAGTTTCCACGAAATTTTTGGAAGATGATTATTTTTTTTTAGTCCTTGCAGTATCCCAGTCAGGTGGGCTATAATTTATCTAATCCATAACTTACAGCTGAAGTAATGGAGAAGGAGTTACACGGAAGGAAAGTAACTTACCCAAACCCGAGAACCAGTCAGTTAGAAATGGAATTAAAAGCAGAAGCTCCATATTCCCTAAAGGTGTGTGACCCTCCCTGTAAAAACACCAACACACCTCTCAGAGCAGACCACTGTGTTCTGTGCCCTTTTATAGCAGTGCAAAGAATTTAATTTTTTTATTATTATTATTATTAATACTAATGCCATTCATTGCTTAGCAACAGCACTAATATTTACACACTCATGGATCTCATGATTAAGTAGCAAGCCTTGACTTCTAAATTAAACCTGACAGTTTCTGATAGCAAAAAGTCATTACAGAACTTCAAAAGCACTTGAACTGCAGCAAGATCTTTACAATTATCTACAGAATATCTTTCAGCCTCTGTTGGCTCCTTGATCTTCTGTAGCAGCTGCAACTTCCCTGTCAGTTTGGGTCTATGATATGTTGAACCTTAACACATATTATGTAAAATATTTATATTTATATTTATATGTGTGTGTGTTCATATTTATATATAAATATATGAAACTGCTACAATATACAATAGATTTTACCCAGCCTGACATTCTTTTTCAGATAAGTACATAATAAAAATTGTCCATGTGAATAATGCATTGTTCATGCATTGTTCATGAATGAAACGAAGAGCCACTTAAAAATTACTAGCATTAGGGAAATGTAATAGCTTTTTAACAGATTATTTAAATCACTGTAGCTTTGATTTCCAGTTATTTTATCCAAACAGCTATATCAGAACTATCCCTGAAAAGGAAGTAACTTCTGATTACACTCTTTTGTTGGAATTAAGAAATATTTTAGGAGAGACTATTTCTCAGTTATGTATTCATCCTTCAGACACTGGGCAGGGAAGGTATAACAATTTGTTCAAACCCAGCTGAAAGCACTATTGGTTTGGAAGATTTAGTCCGTTCTTACAAATATGGTGAAGAAAGCCTTTAAATACATTCAAAGAAGAAGAGACAGCTTCTTCAGACTGACTGGTGTGTAAATCACATCCTTGGTTGTTTCTGGTCTCTGCAGCTTGGCAGCATGATGCAATTGCACAGGGCATTTGTGCATTTTTCTGGCCAAATTATCAGTCTGCCTAATTCCTTGATTTTTGCTTTGTGGGCCACGTGTGTTCCGATGTAACTGAAACAAGCAGATGCCCTCATGTGCTCAGGTACTTGTTGGTCCCGTGGCCAGATGTTGCCAGTGGTTGAAATCTCCACCCCTCCTTCCTTTTCCAAGAAGAGTTTTTAATTTTGACAGTTGTGCTCATCTTAAATGATTACAGCAACTGGTTTGAAGCACCTAAAGGCAGACTCCTCTCTCATTAAACTGGAAACATTCCTTACTCTGAGTTCTCCAGACTGATACCTTTCATTTACTATTATTTAAGCATAGCACAGGTTTTCTCAAAACCCGTGCTCTTTTGGGTAACTCTGTCCTGCCATATTCAGTTTTGTGGCCTTCACTCCAAGAAGGCTGGGGTGTGTCCAAAGATGGACAACAGGTCTTGGGAAGGGTCTAAAGTAGGAATCTGGTGATTCCTGGAGCAAAGGAGGCTTGAGGGAGACCTGGCTCTCAACAGCTCCCTCACAGGAGGTTGGAGCTAGGTGGGATCAGGCTCTGCTCCCAAGGAACAAGCAACAGGACAAGAGGAACTGGTCTCAAGTTGCCTCGGGCAAGGTTTAGTGTGGAGCTGAAGGAACAGTTCCTTTGACCCCCTTCAGGGTTGCTTAAGATTGCCCAGGGCTGTGGTGGAGTCCCTGTGATTGCTGAAGGGGTTTCAAAGTCCCCTGTGGAGCTGTGGTGCTGAGGGACATGGGTTAGTGGTGCCCTGGCAGTGCTGGGGGAACAGATGGACTTCATGATCTTGATGGTTTCTTCCAACCAAAGCAATTCTATGACTCTATGATACTATTTTTGACAAAACCTGTGCATCTTCATATTAATGATGAAACCTACATGGTGGGAAGATAATGCTAAAGTACCTAATGCCTAATTATTTACAATATGTTCTAGTAGCTGCAGGCAAGGACAACCAGGTGGCTGCCCCATAGTCTTGATGAAGGGACCTGTGAGGCATCACCAGTTTGCTGATTACAGCCAAGGTGCTGCTGCTCCTGCTCCTGTGGTGTCTGCGGGTGTATCGCTCCAGGTCTCCTTGCCTCGTGCTGCAGTGCTGTTAACCATTCCTTCATTAAACAATTCTCCAAGCATAACTGAAGTATTTGGGTTGTTAATGTACACAAAAAGTTATATTTAAAATATTGTATTTTATAGCAAAGTCATAAAAATAGGCTATCATAGTAACATCTAATGAGGAAAAAGTTGCATGCAGATGTCTGTTTGCCTATTATGCTATAAAATGACTGTATGTTTTTATTTATATGAATAACATTAGACACAAACATGTTACCAAAAAAGAATTAATTTAGAAAATGTATAAACACAATGAGTCTAATATATGAAACTGTTTTAAAACATGTTTTTTAGTGTTTATAATATGAAAAGAACTAATAATAAAAAAAATATTGTTCCAAAATCCATTTTTTTTCCTCCATCATGATGAGAAAGAAATATAGGTTCTTAGCTGGCATATTATTTGTGATATGGCAGCGAAGTGAAATTTGTGCCTTGCCTCATGTATCCTTTACATGATGCAAAGGAGTCTTATTTTTTTGTTTTATTTTAAGGCTCTGTCTGGGCACATTGGCCACCAATTTCATTTTTATTACAGTGCATGGATAGCAAAGTCACATATCCTTATGTTAATGCAAAGGGCATGAGGAAGGAAAGGGAAAGTATAATTTTTGTTGTTGCTGTTGTCATTTGAGATTTCCATAATGTCTGTGCACATTGGGTACCATTTCATTTTTATTGTGCTGCACTGATAGTAATGTCACATATCATTAAGTTAACACCAAGTTAAAAAAAAAAAAAAGGAAAAAGAAAAACAGATTCCCCTCCATTACCATTATTTGAAATTTTTTGTACTGTGTGACTATAATTTCTGTGGGGTGTTGGATGTACTGAAAATTCTAATATCCACTGTAAAAAAAGGCATACCATTTTACATTTTTGTACTGCTCCACGTGACAGTGGAAGGAAAAATGCAATGCTACTTACATTTCTTAGTCATGGGGTAAAGCTGTGGGGTTTTTCTTCAACATCTAGAAACTGTTAATGTGGAAACTGCCATTTCTCAAGAAAACTGGATTAATTCCAGAACTTAATTTCACCAAATCACTAGATTTGATTAAAGTGTTTTCCTCACACATCTCTCCAACTCATTGATTTTGAACCCCTGAATACAGAATGCAACCCCCACTTAGAGATGCATTCGTTTAATCTCTAGACGTGGTGGACCCACTCCTCATTGCTGACATGTGTAGGTAATTGCCAGTGAGATTGATGTGGTGGTCTACATGGGGAGCACCAGGCAGCTGTGTGGTTGCTCCGGTTTATGTGACAGGTCATTGTACAGGTCATCACTAATAGCAGGAAGGAGAACAGCCCTTGGGCTTCTTTGGGAAACTTGAAAATTAGTATGGTGAATCTATTGCTGACAATTCTCAGTTGAGGAGAACAAAAGAGCTCAACTTGTTTTATTTGACTTTATTATTATCCTTTCCCTATATCATGCCTAATGCTACTTCTTTACCCTTGACCTTTGGAGGAATTTTGTTGTGTTCCTCCAAGTCAATGTTCACTGGATGGACAGATGCAGGGCAAGCTCCAATATGATCTTTCTCGGGCTACAGATAGGATAGTTCTACAAGTTTGAGATAGACGCCCTCCATTGCAGGTTGCAGGCAGAATGCCCCAAGCTGGGTGACAAAGATGATGGAAGGGCTGGAAGACATGTCCTGTAAGGAGTGTCTGAGGACTCTGGACTTGTCTAGTTTGAAGAACAGTAGGATGAGGGGTGAGCTAATTGCTCCTTACAACTTCCTGAGGAGGGGATGTGGAGAGGGAGGTGCTGATCTCCCTGGGATCCAGTGACAGAACATGTGGGAATGGTTCAAAGCTATGCAGAGGAGGTTCAGAATGGACATATTTCTTTACTGAGAAGGTGAGCAAACACTGGAACAGGCTTCCTGTCAATGTTTAAGAGACACTTAGACAATGTCTTTAATAATATGCTTTAACTTATTTTTTTCTCTTCTCTTCTCTTCTCTTCTCTTCTCTTCTCTTCTCTTCTCTTCTCTTCTCTTCTCTTCTCTTCTCTTCTCCTTTTCCCTTTTTAATTTCTCTTCCCTCCCTCCTCCCTTTCTCCTTTCTTCTCCTTTCTTCCTTATTTCTCTTTTCTCACTACCTGCTGTGATTCATACTAGAATTCATTGGTCAAGATAAGGAGGCTGCATCTTCAATCAGACACTGCATTGGTCTTGCAGTGTTCCCATCTTGGGCTCACAGTGGAGGTCAGGTGATGGAGGATAGTCTCAGATAGCATATTCAGAATCTGTAACACAACATTCTGAATATGGAATGTTTTGGAGCATGTGGTTTGGCCCCTGCACGAACAGACAAAAGCTGTGGCAATTCCAAGCTTGTCCATGGGCCTTTCAAGTCCCTATTACTTGAGGTGGAATAAAAGATCTTCCAGGTTCTTCCACTCTTTAGAAGGAGTGGCACAATTTGATCTAGAAATCTAGACTGAGATTTGTAGTCTAAATGAAGCAAAAATCTGGAAGGACAGAAGAACCTCAGACAACATATGTTTAATGAAAACTATATGCCATTAAAGCACTACAGATGTACGCAATAGATTTAGTGGTGTTACAGTAGACTACATCCCAATAAGCCACCTGAACACACAAATATGTGACAACTTAAAATGGTTTGCATTTTTATGTATTTCCTTGCATGAGACTTGAAAAGCCTCCTCCTTACCCATTGCCACAGGCTACTTGTGTGCAACAGCACTCCATCTTCAAAACACCATACTGCATGATGGAGAAAATCACAGAAGGAAGGGTGGCTGGAAGAAGCCCACAAGCCCATCCATTTATACCAAATTTGAGGTGTCAACACCTGTACTGCTGCTGCTGTTGCTTGGATGGAGTCCATGAAGCAAATACCCTTCTTCAAGCAAGGCCAGTGGGAATGGCTTGCTCTGGATATGTCAGCTGCAGTGTCAGGCACAACTTTTGATGGTGCTGGTGTCCTTTTCCCCCAGTTCCTTGAGGGAGACAGAACAAGGGTGAAATATTTTGTATCAGGTGTTAGAGAAAGTGGGATTATGCAGCAGTTTTGGAAGAAGAGTTGGAATGAGAATATGCTGCCAATCTCTCTATCGGGACTGAAAACCCAGAACCACCCTTTTACCCTTTCACCATAAATTACTAATGACTTTCTATTTTATAATTCCTCCATGTAAAGCTCTGGGATAACTGTAGTAGGTGGTGACAGATATTAGTCCCCAAATAAATTTAGCGTTTTCTGTTAGGAAACATCCTTGGGTCCTTCTCATTAGCGACTCTTTTCACCTGCTATCCACCCCTCTTTGCAATCACTCCCCTCAAATGTTTATACATGTTAAGTACAGACTAAAAATGAATTAATAACGTCAAGATTTAATCTGATGTTATTACAGTTTTTGATGATTGTTTACTGTGTGTGACAAGTTTATGTAAGTACTCTAAGCTATTGTGTCATCTCTAATCACTGTGCAATAGATGACGTTACAGGCTAGTTAGAAGTATGTGTCTTGACTATAAAATGAAAAGAATAATTCTAACTTTATTTCCAATTTTCTGTAAAAATTCTCTCTTTTTTCAAAATATGAGCATCAAAGTATTTGTTATAGGACACCGCATCCAGCTGTGAAGAACTCCTTGCAGCAGAATGAGAGAGTAAGGAAAGACCTGCACTCTCCAGGTGGTTGTCTCCTTTAAGTGTGAACACTGCTCACATGTGATGTTGAGACTTGTGGCCTGCAGGTGGAAGTTACTTCCCGTTAATAGTTGATGCTTCAAAATTTCCTGGTCTGTTTTAGTGACAGATAACCTCTATTTAATTTTAAGAAACATTGCTAGGATCTTGAGAGGTTTTGGTGAGCACCAAACAGGTTAAGATATGTCTTTATTTCTTTTTAGAAACACATTAAAAAAAATCTACTGCATGATCATAAGAGGCATAGTGATCTCTTTTCATAAATTCAATGTATTAATAACCTTTTGGCACAGACTATAAATAACCTTAATATATTTCACACACAAGGACATATGTAATAAATTACATGGTGTATATACTGGGATGTTAAAGAAAACACTACTGGGGATGTTAAAGAAAATACTACTGAGGTGCAGGTTGAAGGAGAGAAACTTCAGAACTTCATTGGGTCTTTTTTTAGATACTTTAATTAAAAAAAACCCAAATGTTTACAAGACATTTTTTCACATAAAGTTCAGAAAATACTTTTTTTTCTTAAATACTTGTCTCTGTGCTATAATTTGAGGGAAGGACCAGTGAAAAGTGTGAAAAGCTCAGCCTGTAAATAAGTAATTTATGTTGCTTTCCTAAGAGTGAGGATGACAGAGTGATGACCTCTCTAGCTCTGTGGCTACCTGTGTGCAGCAGTCAGGTCTTTGGAACTGCAGAGTGTGTGTCTGTGCTGTCCAGCAGCTGCTGGGAGCCAAGGTGTCTGTCTGGCAGATGTCATTGCCTCTGACTCAAAGACTGGTGGCTCTGAGCAGTCTCACACAGGACCAGAGCAGCTGGCTGAGCTAAAAAAAACTCCTGTTGTGTGTCTGCTTGTGAGTTTTTACCTGTTTGAAACCTGTCCCTAAATGTTTTCAGTTGTTTTGCTCTGTGTTCCTCAAAAAGTGTTTGATTAGCTCAAGCACAGTCAATTTTAATTTTCATTCTCTCTGCTGCCTTTTGCAGTGTTTCAAGTCTGAATATGTCAGGAGAAAACATTGTATTTTTGCTGCAATTAATGCTTTTCTTTGCCCTTTAGAGTTTCTGCCCTTCTCTTTTTTTTTTTTTTTTTTTTCTCTGCTACCTTATCTTGGACTTTCCCCACGTAGTTTTTTCAGTGATGTACAAGAAGGCAGTTAGAGCATCATTTCTTCAATGCAATACTCTTCAAGGATCCATTATTATGTCAAAATTGGTTGTACTTAGTGTGTGCACATATGGACAGCTGCTTATTTAGTTCCTGCTTTTGGCAGGAGAGAGTGTGCTCTGCACTCCAAGATGTAAAGAATGTGTATCTGTTTGAATTCACATTTAATTTCTGTTAAAATCTTTCTGATGCAGCTCTCAGCAAACATTTGTAAGTGGTGTTACTTCTTTTCTTGCCTTCTTACATTCACAAATTCACACGGGCTCTTGGCATTCCTCCAGATAGGTACAGCTTTGGAAATAGCTCCATTTTGGAATACTTTTAAGGTTTACACTCCTTTCTTGTTCTTTTGCACGTGAATTTGTCTCTGCTACTTCACGTTGACAGCAACGCCAGCGTTGCCATGTCTTGAGTTTTGACTGCTTTGCTGTGCAAATATTATTGCTATGGACCTTGCAAAGAAACATGCTGGAGATAAATCATGTATATTACAGTACACAAGCATTAATGGATTACTTTTCCATTGCTCATTTTGAAATTAAAAGCACCAGCTTCCTGTTTTTCCTTGTCCTGAAGTCCTGTCTATCCGAGCTCTTCTAATCTCTAAAATAGCCTGTCAAAAAAAAAAAGGAATGCAGTAAAGTGACTGAAAAGTGACTTTTACTTAACCTTTGATTTTATAAACAATTGTTTGAGTCCGAAATAGATGAAAACAGTCTATTTTTAGGCCCTAATTTAGAGAATGGATATTTCCACATTTGCTTTGTCATAGCTGGTAGTAGTTGCTGAATTGTGAAAGCTTGTAGCTATTGCAAACACTTGGAGGATTGCTGAGTGTTCTGCTGTAATGCATTAAGAAGCTCTGTGCACTGTACATTTCCATTTATAATAAGGCAGTCTAACTGATAGCACAGACACTGAAATAGTTCAAGTCTAGACTACTGTCTTAAAAAACAAAGGCTTTTTGGTGGAAGAAGTTGGAAAATAGGTGATAAGGACGGTTGAAGAACAGCAGGCTTCAAAATCCCCACATTCTCTAAAGGAGGGTGAATCCCTGTGGGGAGGAACAACCCCGTGGATCAGGACAGGCTGGGGGCTGATCTGTTGGAGAGCAGCTCTGGAGAAAGAGACCTGGGGGTCCTGGTGGACAGGGAGATGACC